>JAYKQN010000027.1:2147500-2305000 GCA_036785175.1 Eupleurogrammus muticus | reverse complement strand
CATGAATCATAAATTGTTAATCCAAAATGTTAATAAATCATAAATTAAAGGTCTTTAGCCCGTTCTAGTCATGATGAACTGCTTATAAACACCAGCCAAAATGTGTCCTAATTATCCGTGGTAATCATTAACATCACTATTGAATTATTTCACTCATTCATTCAAACCTTTATTTAAGCTTCAAAGGTCATATGGAAATGATGCCAAGGTACAATGTGAAAATATAATAATTTAAATTAATTTTTAATTTTAAATCTTCGATTTTTCTTTCCTCTTGTAATAAACTTTTCTTTTTAATTATACCTAATGCTTTAAATATTTTATGTGAAGCACCTTGTTGTTGAAATGCGCTTCATAAATCAACCTTACAATTAGTTTTAAGACAGATGCAAGAATCATTTCTGACCTAAAACATGAAAAAGAGTCAATGATGAGTTTGTTCTGCAGCTGTTTCCATGTTGTTGCACAGTAACTGAGTGAACTTAATAAAGACATTTTTATAGAACTTTCACACTTAAAACAAGGAATTGCACTCTTATTTTGGAAAATTGGACTCCAGATGTGAACCAGGTGTGACTTTTAGAATGTGGTCCGGTTTCAGACGCACCAGTCCTGAACAGGGAGGCTGTAGGTGACTTCCTGCCAATGTCTCTGAGCTTCATAGTCTCCAAACATGGGAGGTTCCCCTGCTCCTGGAGGAGAAGAAAAAGCATGCACATGTCAGGTACATTAGTCACATATTACAACAATACTGCATTTAAATGATAGAAACATGGATTTTTTTTTTTTACATAATTAGTATTAGAAAGTTTTTAAATTGACTATTCTACCAATAATATGTCTGTCTTTTAATGTAATATCTACCTGTGTGTATAGAGGCCCACTTCTCCAGTGTTCTAATGGTACATTATGTTTGATAATTGCATTAGAAGCTAATGGGGGATTAAAAAACACTTGTTGTAATGATGTTAGCACGCCTGGAAATAGTTTAGCTGCTTAGATGGAAGCAAAGTTTAATCGAGAAAAAACATGTTTTCATATAAAAAAAAATAATTATTTCTGACATTGTCAATGTCTGGACTATATTTTGTTCTATTCATGTTGCACCTGATTTGATAAATAATAGTTTGACCTTTCATGGAAAACTCTAAATTGTCTGGGTGACACCAAACTTTTCAACCGTACTGTACACCATGAGGTTCATTTTCAGATGTGACTATTAGACAAAAAAACAACAATATCATGCACAATTCTTGCAGATATCTCAGGTTTGTTTTTTAACAACAGGTCAGAAGTCTATATTAAGTGTGAAAGGTTTTCCCCGCTATAATATTTTGCCTGTTTAAATGTGCTTTTAATAGCAGTGATGGAGGACAATAATCCATAGTGTGTCCTCGCTCATTTTGTGCAAAAATGCATTTCAAGGTTCATCCGGAGCCAATCTGAGATCAAGATCAAGTGGATATGTCACATTCATAGATTTTAAGCATCTGTTTTTTTTCTTTAGAGAGGGACTTTTCCACTGAAAAGACATGACTGACTGAAGGATTTGTAGTTGATTTACAGTTCTAATAGGGGACATTTTCCCACTTTGTGGGACTAATATCTTATATTAGAATTACCTTATCTCTTGTTTGACTAATTGGGACGTTAAAGCAAATCAGATACTTATTTTCTATGCAAAAGAAAATCATCATTGAAAAAATCAATAACATGTTGTGTAAAAGCAGAAAAATTCTTTTAATAGTTATAATTATATGGAAAGTTAACATGGAAAGTTGTATGTCCTTAAAACAATTGACCTTCATATTGGCTTAACATAATGTGACCAACAATACAGAAAATTAAAGGAATTATTTATTTTTTTATTATTTTACTGTAAATCAAAGCAGCGACTGTAAACAAAGACGTTTTATTCGCTTCCTACCTGAATACGAGTTTAAAGAAACTCCCCATCTCACCGCCACCCCCAGCAGGACGCACGTGGACACCAGGCTCCACGTTTGCATCACTTCTTCTTCTTCTTTTTGCGTCAAAACGAGCGTTTATAACAGGGGGAGAAATTTAAAAGAAAAAAAGCTCCGAAATCCGTTGAATGAAACAAGCTTCCCGTCTGTTTACGTGCGCTTCCTGGTTACGTCACACAGCGTTGCCTCGTTGCGCGTTCTCATTGGTCGGCGGGTGCTGACGCGTAACTAGCGCGAGGCGTTCAGGGACACTCAGAAGAAGAGGAGAATTTCCTCTCGTCGTATAACAGCTTCCAAACTGGGGCGAACAAAACATTATTAAGCGACTTTAAATAGTAACTATGCCAGATACACTTTAATATGCATTTAGGATTTATTAAATACCTGCTTACATCACTATTTCAATGGTTTTTGTTTATTTGAATTTAAATCCTGAGTTTTCCAGGCACTTGAACGCATCTCCGGTTCAGAGGAGATTGACGTGTTGTTAGATATTCTGCATTATTTAGTGTCTATTTGTCCTGTGGTATTTCACTGCTTCATTGTTGGATTTAGAGGTCAGTGTTTTCTGTGTTTCCTGCTCTGCAACAAATGAGTAAATACGAAGCTTTGAATTAATTATAATATAATAATAGAATAGCCTAATAAACTCAGACTGTGAATAAGACCGGTATATGAAGCAAGGTCAAATGGAATTGTCATTTTCCCATCTTCACTGCTAGTAAATGTGTTCTTTTTCCCCCTGAATTATATCAGGATCATAACGCAGGGCCATGTCTAAATATAGGTACAGTGATGATGTTAAATAAGAGCTATTTTTACGGTATAAAGTCTACATTTATAATTATATATTTGATGCATATTAGGAAAATAAACACAAATATAGGCAGTAGTGTTGTTATGGATGTTAATTAACTGATGAGATCTCTCTTAAATTCCAAAGGAAAAATAAGTATTATATTTTTTATTACAGTCAGCAGAAAAAAAAACCTTTGTAGACTCCAAAATATAATGTTTTTTTTTCAAATTAAAGTGAAAATAACTAGAGATACTACATGAAGTACAGAAAATGTTTTATGATTACTGAATATTTAAAGGGCTGATACATATATAACAGACATCTATGTTTATTATAAAATATCTGTAGTCACACATGCTCTGACTTCCTTAAAAAAATGTGATTTGCATAGCCTTGTTAGAATTTAAGAAACACGTGTATGTTGTGTGCACAGTTTACCGTATTTAGGATCCATAACCATAGATTTCTTCAAGTGGGATAATAATGTTTATTCTGACCCCACAGGCTTGTGTTTTTCCAATAATCACGTCTATTAATTAAATCAAGAATATTAGGTTTACGTTCATATAAATTTGTCAAATAAACAACTCCTGTTTGCTGTCTGATGAATTGATTCATGAAAAATGATGATGATAAATGTAAAAAGTTCAGCTTTCTTTTTTATATATATATATATATATATTTTTTTTTTTTAAATTAGCCCCCACCCTTGCTGCCATCCGCCTACTATTGATCTACGTGTACGTGGCTACGTGGTCTATTTATTAGATGTTGTGGACGGCTCGTAATGAGCGGTGGACGGTCTCACGTGTTCTAACCCGTTTGCTGTAACCTTCTGTATACAGATGTGCGGTTGTAACAGCCCCCCCCCCTCCTTGCACCAACCCCCCCTCCTCCTCCTCACAATGTAAATCTCAGCCCGGGGGCGTATTCTCCTCCGTGACCTTTTCTTCTGTTGACACCAATGTCTTTGTTCCCAAGGTGTTTGGGGATTTGTTGGGTGAGACATGTTCCTTGTGGTTCTGGGCATCAATTATGCATAAATAATAATAACCTCGGACAACTGCTGATTTGCAATGACACTTTCATTACGACGGCGGCAGCCTATAACTCACCGGCGCCCATTAGTTATTAATGCCCGGCCACGCCAGCTTTACTTTGTCATTTATTGCTTCATCTCTATGCCTTTTTAAATATTCAGTAACTGCTGTACCTACATTTACTGTCTGTGATCTCCTCGCAGCAGAAGGCTGTAGCTCGTGGTGCAGGATGACCTAGTTATTATGGAGGCCCGGGCCTCGCCTGCCAATGCCGGCGTAGTCTATCATGTCGAGTTCGCGGCAGTGTGTCAAAGTGGATCTTTTCTGCTTTTTTGCCACATGTTTCACAGTAATGACCCATAATCAAAAGTTTACTCTTCTCACAAAAAAAAAAAACAAGTGATCATACTATCTTGTGATGACTTAAAAAAAAAAAAGTCTGCAGAATATTGTGTGGAATTTGTGAATTCTGGAGGGATCCCACTCACAGATGATGTGTATCCCTGCTTTTACATTACAAACTGCGTGAGATTGACTCATACTACTCAATGAATGTTTAAATTAACAGGTCAAAATTACTCGGTTTTAAAAGCAAAACTGACGTTGAGACAATAATCATAAGCTTGCCTGGAGCAGATGTGTTAAGAGAGGTAAAAATGTGAAAAAAATATCCATTTAAGGGACATTTATAACAGATAAAAAGCAAAATAATGCAGATTTTATGCATTAATAGTGGTTATTGATCGTCTATAGCTTCTTGACTGCTGCATTTATATTTTCAGTTTTCACATTTTTCTATCTCTGACCCCTGACCCCCAGAGGTCGAGTTCTTTGCCTTAAACTTGAATTTCTGGGGGGCTCCCACTCGTTTGCATCATTGGTGACTTGTTGGGTATTTTAAACATGTGCTTCCAGGGGGACTAATGCAGAAAACAGTGTTCATGATCAGTTCTGTGTCAGTTCTGACGACTGATGCAGTTTTCTCCAGTGACATTCAGCGTGCTTCCTCTAGCAGAGGTCAAAGGTCACACATGAACGGCCGCCTTTTAAAAGCATATCTGCAGGAGCAGCCACGCTTTTATTATCTTGTCGAAAAATTCCTATTTACTGTGATTATTTGATTTAGTTTGTGCACCTGATTCACTGGGAACACCCTGCAGTATTTAAAGTACTCGTTTAATATGACAAATAGTGCTCAAAATCAGTTTTAAAAAAGCAAAATTACACCTAAAGACCGATCCCGTTTGCAGTTTCAGTGACGTTCAGCGTGCTCTCTCTGCTGGAGGTCAAAGGTCACACATGAACCCTGGCCTTTTAAAACCGTATCAGCAAATATCCAGAGAGCAGCACATCCATAATTCCTACACGATGCTGCAGGAGCAGAACACCCTGTTAAAAAATACATATTTACAGTGATTATTTGATTTAGTTTGTGCGTCTGATGAACTGGGAACACCCTGCAGTATTTAAATAATTTGTTTAATATGACAAATAGTGTTCGAAATCAGTTTCACGTCAATAATTACACCTGAAGCCCGATGCCGTTCACTTCAGTGACGCTCAGCGTGCTTTCTCTGGTGGAGGTCAAAGGTCACACATGAACCCTCTGCCTTTTTAAAAGCGTGTCAGCAAATATCCAGACAGCAGCAGATCCTAATGCTTCCACATTAAAGCAGGTGCAGCCACATTTTTCGTTGTCTTTCTCCAAAAAAGAAATAAATTACAGTGATTGTTTTATATCACCTATATAGTTTATGCACATGATTTTCTAGGAGTATCTCCATTATTTAAAATATGGGCTCCCAGATGGACTAATATGGCAAAAAGGGTCAAAATCAGTTTGGTGTCGATGTTTAAAAAAAAAAAAATGACACATGATGCAGTTTATTTCAATGACATTCAACTTGTTTTTCTGGTAGAGGTCAAAGGTTAAACATGAAGCTGCTGCCAATGTAACAGCAAATATCAGCAGATCTTTTGCATAAAAGCAGGTGCAGCCACATTATTTTATATCTCCTATATATTTTGCGCATCTGATTCGTCGATTGTCGGCTGCTTACGTTCTCTTCACTTTTTTCTGGCAGCCCATCACACACGCTCGCTAAATGCTCACATTTGTTTAGGGTCGGAAGCACTTTCAGGGTTAAAACCCCGTAAATCAAACCGTTTGTGTGCATATAACCAGTCGCAATCTTTGTTTGTGCAAAAAGGCTGAATTTGAACGTCGGACACGTGAGCTGGAAACATGAAAGGATGCTGCCACAGAGTGAATGTGAGGGGGGGAATAATTTAACCTATAAGCCTTCTGTAAGAAATACAACAAGAAACAAGGGAAAAAAGAGCAGTGACTTGCACAAAACGTGATTCAGCAGGCCAGATTGACCAAATCTCATCCAATTAAATGCCATTTCTGATGCTTTTGTACGTTGAGTATCGTACATCTAACAATCTGAGAAATCAAAGCTCCATCATCGCACATAATAAACCTGATTTCCCGCCTTTTTTTTTTTTTTTTTTTTTTTAGGGGTCTACTGATGTTTGACCTCCTAAAACAAACCCTAAATCAATACGGCCTTTTTGCAAGAAC
Organism: Eupleurogrammus muticus; assembly: GCA_036785175.1. NCBI lineage: Eukaryota > Metazoa > Chordata > Actinopteri > Scombriformes > Trichiuridae > Eupleurogrammus > Eupleurogrammus muticus. The sequence continues at coordinate 2,298,607 of JAYKQN010000027.1, read as the reverse complement.
CTGAGCTGTTATGCTGGAATGTGGCGTCCACATGTAATGTGGTACAATAGATGGAAGACGGATGAACTGCAGCCTGTCAGTATTGTACTAGCAGTATCAGTGGGTTCCTATGGATGTACAGTATGTATATATATATATACATACTGTACATCCATAGAAATCCACTGAAATTTGTAATTAGGCCTTTTAGTTAAATAAAATATCTCAGATGTGGGTCCCTGCGTTAACATTAGTGTTTCAATAATCTTAAACCGTAGCAAATTTGTCCACTCACATGTTAATAGAGTTAAAAAAGTGAAAAAATATCCCTTAAAGGGACATTTAGAACAGAGAAAAACCAATAGAATGCGGATGTTATGCATTAATAGTGATTATTGATAGACTATAGCTTTTTGACTGCTGCATTTAATTTTTTTATTTTAATTTTCACATTGTTCTAACCCTGACCTCTGACCTCCAGGTTGAGGTTGAGTTCTTTGCCTTAAACTTGAAATGACGCAGCCGTTCACATGTGCGCAAAAATAACCCAAATAACGCGTTATAATAAAAAATGCGGTCTAAATTAGCTTGGTTTCTCTTCCAGGATCAATTAGGATGAACTATTTAACGCTCAGTTTTTTTCTGGTAGATTTCAGTCAGTGTGAATTCCAGTCGCTGGTTTCTCTGCAGCAGCTCTGCTTCATCATCATCATCATCATCACCATGTGCCAAAAGCACGAATACTGTCACTAAAGATGCATTTTAATTTCAGCTTTATTCTAATTCTATTCACGGTTTTATTACTTTACACTGACTAGGTCTGTCTGTGTTAGTTGTTTTTTCACGCTGCGTATCTGAAACTTTACGCACATTTTTAAAAATGTTCCTTGTAAAATAACCAAAAAATAAAATAAAATAAAAGTCAGCACCGACAGGGGTAAAAAAATGTTTTTAATTTTTTTATATTTACAATTATTGCGTTTCTTAGGACTGGTCTTTCCAACCAGCATCTCCATCCAGGTTTGCGCACCGTTACGCGCAGCCACGCAGCGCACGTGCGTGTTTGCGCTTCAAAAATGAGTTGTTTTTTTTCCTCCAATCAGCGACGTGACAGTAACGTGAAAAACAATCCTCCTGTTCGTTTTAAATGCGCCAACACGGTGCTGATCTTACATTTGATGGTAACTGTCTTTTATCCTTTTTTGTATTTGACTCAAATTATAACATCTTTATTTTGTGTTATTTAAATACCAGACACCTGCTTTTTTTGCTTATTTTATTATAGGAACAAGCTATAATATCAATAAAAGCTGTGTGAGATTAATCTAGTTTTATAAGTAAATACATTGATGTTTCACTAATCATTATAATAAAAATACTCTGATTATGTGGCTTATTTAGTTATTTCCTCCTCCTGCTGCAGAATCGGATTAATCAGATTTTGTCGATTATTGTCAAACCTAAAATAAAAATGCGTGTGAAATAAAAGAGATCATCTGATTTTCAAAGTGGTGATTGTGCTGAACATGAAATGTGCTTATTTCTCTTTTCTGTAACGAGCCGCAGGCGTCCACCGCGCCCCCTAGCGGCCTGCGCCGCGGTGCAACATCACACAACCAGGAGATGCAGCAATCAGGAGTTATTATTCCCTGTGTGCTTCCATGTCCGCGTTACTCCTGTCTACGTGTTAAAAGCTGCATTTAATAGTCTGATCATTCCGCTTTTCCACCTTTTTAAAGTCGCGTTGCGCAGCTGCGCTCTGACATCCTCTCACAGCCGATTTTCACAGACGCGCACTTGAATTCTCTCCTTTCATTTAAAATCTGACAGTGGAAATAGGAGAGAGAGAATAAAATGTAATGACAGGAGTTTATATTATTATTATCAGATCACTATTTCTGCTGTTTCCGTTTATATTATTATTTTTATTTGTTTTTCGAGCGCAGAAAAAAACAACGAACAATCGTTGATGAGTTGGTTGGTTTGGAAATAAAAACGAATGAAATGCTAATAATAATAATTCTACTAATAAATGTGGTCGGTGACATTGGAGGAGGCTTTTTTTTGCATCATCAGCACCTTCTTCGGTGTCCTGAGAGAGAACTGAAGCGAGACGCTTCTTTCTCTTTCCCATGGGGATCAGATAAATATAGCCCCCAACACACACACACACACACACACACTCAGACACACACACACACACACAAGCCCGATCACCATTTGCTGTTTGTGTAAAAGTGATTAGCCAGACACAACTGTGAGGCTGTCACCTTTATAGAAGCCGAGCCGCGGAACGACGCGTAAAAGGAGCCGCGCGCTGCGTAAAGCTCCAGGAAAAGGTGTCTTTGCTGTTCCACAGCATCACAGGAAAACAACTAGAAATATAGTTTGGAAAAAAAACAAATCGACTCTTTTATTATTCCCCCTCTGTATAATATATATTGGTGTATTTTCCACCCATAATTAAAATAAGTGTAAATGATCCATTGCGCAAATACTCAGTTTTTACATTTCAGATCATTTATTCCCTTTTACAAGACCTGAGCTTTACATTTAAAATCCATTCCTATTATTTTTATAAGTTTGGCAACAATTCTAAATTTATAAAAAGGTAATTCTAAAAAAAACCCTCAGATGACTCTTTTTCTTTTGCAGTAAAAATATAATTCGATTTTCTCTGTGCTGCTCGTTAAATGTAATTATAGCAACGGTTGACTTATAAATAAAATAAAAAAGAAACGGTAGCATCGTGGGAATGTGGTGATATTACTAATTGTAGAGCCTGAAAATGACTCATATTTACATGGCTGTTTTTATCATATTAGTGTTTGTAACGAGCCTGCTGTCATGTTAATGATGAAAATCTGATTTTCATTCTTTCTTGGATTTATTTACAAATAAATTCATTTTACAACACAATATAGCTACATAGAATTACATATATTTGATATTTTTTTTATTATAAACAGACTATTTTTTCAGAGCTTTTTTGCGTCTTGTATGAAAAGGAAGCCAAAAAAAACTGTGTCCACTTTGTCTGTTTTAAAGCTTCCAGATATACAAAAAAGGAAATAATAATTATCACAGATCTCAACAAAAATAAAGGAGGAAAAAAAAAAGACAGTAAAAGTGAAACAGGTCAAATGTTTTCTGTTCGTATGTACACGTGTTCACGGCCAGAGTCCAGTGCTGCCTCTTCAATAACGTCTCTGTAGAAAAATACGCGTCTGTGCGCCGCTCGGCTCCATCACTGTGACGGCCACTTGGAAACCGCCGCGGCCGCCGCCGCCGGTAAAACGTGTCCAGAGATAAGGTTCGACGGCACGCTGAGGATGGGCGCGATGGCCGCCGAGCTGCGGCTCAGGGACAGCGTCTGCGCGCTCAGCAGCGCCGACTGCACCGTCACCGGAGGCCGCAGGAAGCCCGGCGAGGGCGCGGGGGACGCGGACGACACGCCGATGATGTTCTCGATGCTGAACGACGGCCTGGCCGACGGCTCCGACTTGATCATGGACGCCGTGCTCAGGCTGTTGAGCTGCAGCTGCAGGCTGGGGCTCAGCTGCGTGTTGAAGGCTTTGCGGCTCAGCTCCGCCGACGACATGAGCGGGACGCCCGGCGGCAGCATGTGACCCACCGGCGGGATGTACGGGTACTGCAGCGCCGCCGCCGCCGCCGGGTGCGAGTAGGCGGCCGGGTGGATGCCGTAGTGGCGGCCGTAGGGGCCCCCCAGGCTGTACGCCCCGAAGCTCTGCATCATGAGCGCCGTGTGGTCCCGCAGCATGTCCGGCTGCACGCGCTTGAAGCGCTTCCTGCGGCGGAGGAAGCTGCCGTTGTCGAACATGTCCTCGGACGCCGGGTCCAGGGTCCAGTAGTTGCCCTTGCCCGGGTTGCCGGGCTCCCGCGGGATCTTCACGAAGCAGTCGTTGAGGGACAGGTTGTGGCGGATGGAGTTCTGCCACGCGGGGAACTTCTCGCGGTAGTACGGGAAGCGGCTGCTGATGAACTCGCAGATGCCGCTGAGGGTGAGCTTCTTCTGCGGGCTCTGCAGGATGGACATGGTGATGAGGGCGATGTAGGAGTACGGCGGCTTCACCAGGCTGCTCTTGGGCTTCATGCCGCCGCCGCCGCCCCCCGCCGCCGCCGCCTGGTCGTGACCCTCTCCCTTCCCGGTGCCCGCGTCGCCCTCCCCGGAGCTCTCGCAGCACGGGCTCCCCCCGCCGGAGCCCATCTCCTCCTCCTCCTCCTTGTCCACCTCGATCTCGTCCTCCGCGTCCTCGTCGTCGCCCGCGTCTGCCGCGCCGCGGCCGCCGCCTCCTGCCGCTCCGCCGCCGCGCAGGTCGCGCAGGACGCCGCCCCCCGGGCTGTCGCAGTCGCTGTCCCCGCGCTCCACGCACTCATCGTCGCCTTCGCCCACCACGTCGATGTCCACGTCCTCCGCGATGAGCACAGTTTGGCCGGACATGTCGCTGGCTCGTTCGCTGCCCCCAGACAGGGTCATCTCACGGCTTACTCACACTTTTTTTTTGTTCCTTCTAAAAAAAAAAAAAAAAAAGGAGAAGAAGAAGAGAGAGAGAGGGAGGAAAAAAAAAAGTGTAGCGGAGCCAAAACAAGCGACAGCCGGGTGTGATGGGAGTGAGGCCGGCGCTCAGTGCGCGCACACGCGGCGGCTGCGTCTGCTGACTTCTGGACGCCCTCTGTCAGGATCGGATGTCCCCCCCCTCTCCTCAACAACAACAAAAAATCTAAACGCGGCGGATGAAGCCGAAGAGGAACTTCTACTTCTCCAAATGTTGCTCCAGCCGGTGAGTGAGGCCGCGGCGGAGCCGCAACTTCTTCTGGAGCCGGTGCGCACTTTTTTTTTTTTCTTCTTAACGCTCCGGCGTCTCCGCTTTTCTTCTTTCTCTCTTTTCTCTTTTTTTTTTCTCCCCTTCTTCCTTCCTTGCTCCGCCGCGGATATTTCCTACAGGAGCGGTATTTGGAGCGCGGAGTGGGGGTGACACATGCTTTTAAAGGCCGGCGCGTTTTAACACAGACTGTCTGATAGATGACTTTTCCCAGTAGGCTATGAGATATACTATCAGCGCGGGGCACGTGGTGCGGTGACGACACACGCCCCCTGCCGCCCCTCCCCCCCCCCCCCCCCCCCCCCCCCGCTCCTCTCCTCGGTTAAACCATGCAAACTGGAGTTGTTTCATGGATTTGTCAACAATGGGACATCAGCAATGCTGCTTTCCGCTGCTTCTGTGCGCGTCCGTCATAGGCCATTTAACGGTGGCAGGAGGAGGGGGGGGGGGGGGGGGGGAGGAGGGGGGGGGGGGAGAAATTGGCCTCCGTGATTGAAAGGTCTGATGCGTGTTAACGCCGCTGCGTTAAAGAACAATTCAAAGCTTTTAAAGTTTACGCGCGCGCCGCGTTGAGAAGCCGCAGAAACGGAGCCGAAGTCCCGCACCGTCCTTCTTTAAAAAGCTGCGGCGCGGCGCGTTAAACCCGCTGCATGCTGCTGGTGCTTCTTCTTCTTCTTCTTCTTTTTTTTTTTAAAGGATTTTTAAACACCGTGTAACTTCGCTGCTGACGGTTCCATCTCTTATTGCGCGCAAAAAAAAAAAAAAAGCTGCGAATGCAAAGCGTCAATTCACGTCTATTTATTCCCGCAGGATTAGAGCCGAAGGTGGGAAGAATATGGAGCAGCAGCGAGAAGCAGCAGCAGCAGAACCGATTAAGAATGGAGAGAATAAAGAATTTCCTTAGGAGTTCGGATGAGGTGCTAACGACCGCAATCATTGCGCGATTTTTGCATTTGAAAAAAGTAGGAAATGCGGCAGCGGGTGAATGCAAAGAGCGCATTCACAAGCATGAAGGTGAGTGTAGGAGGGGGGGAGGAGGGGGGGGGGTCTTCCTGCGTGAGAACATTTGGGAAATATTTCAGCTAACGTTGAAAGCGGATAATATTCCCTAAACTGCGGCTCATTAACAAAATAGCGAATTTAACAAATGCTGCTTTGCGCTTCTATTGATTTTATCTGAAGTTCTTTAAGCAGGTTAATGGAAACAGCACCTGTCATGTTTTTATTTTTGTGAATGAATGAAAACATCTAAATCTGCTGCACAAAGAAGATCTGATGATTATTTTATGTCTCGTATTAAAACGCGATTTGATTCATTTTAATTAAATTCTAATAATAATAATAATAAATATTAATAAAAATACATATTGCATCCTCTTAATTAAATAATTGACATGAATGAGATAATTTCACTTAAAGCAAGCCACATTTTTCTTTATGTATTTCAGCTGTGGTGTTTTTTCTCTCTACAGTTTTTTTGCGGGTTTAACGCGGCGCTGCGGGATTAACCCGCATGTTCTCGTCTAATGAATCCACTCACGGGGTCAGGGGAGGAAAACACTCCGCGTCCCATCAGACTCCACTTCATCTGCGGGTGACCTGCGTGATCCGCGGCGCGGGGCCGTCGATAGGGCGCTGGGCGGATGGAACCGGGGGCGGCGCCCCGCGCACTCACGCACGCACGCACGCAGGCCGCGTTTATCAAAAAACGCGTTTTCCTCCTCATTTCTCTCAAATCATAAGTGAAATTGAAGTTTTCCTGCAGGTTATTTGTTTTGAGGGAATTCATGCAGATCGAAAACTCACCTGAGTGAAGACTGATCCTGGTGCTTTTATCGAGTTTATTCGCAGCATTTGCGCCATTTCCGGTGTTTTTGGATCAGTTTCAGGTCGATTCTTTTTTTTGTTGCTTTTTGTGCCTTTTTTTAAAATGAACGTTTCAGACAAATAAAACCAGGAGGGTCAATGGGCGACTGTGTGTGTGTGTGTGTGTGTGTGTGTGTGTGTGTGTGTGTGACAGGTGCAACCAAACAAAAAAAAAAAAAAAGGAAAGACCCCCCCTCCCGGAGTTGCAGTGTTGTGTGAAAGGCGGTGTAAGTGCTGATGTAACCTGCAGCAGCAGCAGATCCTTGCAGCACGTCCTTCCTGTGATCTTTTGAAGCCTCATAAATCCGCTTTTATTCCTCCGCAGTTTGTTAATGAAATGTACGTTTTAAGCACACATGCACGGCTTAGCGCGACCAAACCTTTTAGTGGAATAAGACAACTCGCTCCGGCATGAAACCATTAGGGGTGTGTGTGTGTGTGTGTGTGTGTGGGTGTGGGGGGGCAGCACAGGTGATGGAGAGGAAACAGTCTCCATATACGATCCCTGCAAACTAGCAGCAAGGTCACCGAACAAATAATTGTGATCATAATAACGTGACGCTCTGTTGATTCCGGAGGGCGGAATCTGATTTTTTCTTCTTTTTTTTTTGGTATCTCCTCACACACACACACACACACACACACATCCACCCACACACACGCACGCACGCGCACAGGGGTCAGAGGTCAGGGTCACCTGCAGAGACGCCTCCAGATTTGAAAACATTTCTACTCGTAAAGGCCTCTGTCTCTCTCTCTCTCTCTCTGTCTCTCTCTGTCTCTCTCTCTCTGTCTGTCTCTTTCTGTCTCTTTCTCTCTGAATTAACAAATGAGTCTGAGGTGTAAACTCCTGTCTTTCTCCTGCTGTAAATGACCGAGGCCGCTGGATCGATTTTACGCGTCGTGTGTGTGTTTTTTTTTTTCCAGCTTCAGTTTCTCTACGTTTGATCCGTTCTTCCAAGGAGGAGGAGGAGGAGGAGGGGGGGGATTTTTTTTTTCACATGGAGGTGCTAGAGATGGTTTTAACGTTGAAGGTCACGGGACCAAACGTGGAAAAAAGACTCGAGAGCGTTTTAAAGCTAAAGGTCAAAGTCGGATTTGTGCGTAATTGGCGTTTTACGCAAAACCTTTATAATAATAATAATAATAATAATAATAATGATAATGATAATAACAGGTGCATTGTGCATTGACAGCCTCCATTGTTTGGGATGGTACATTAATAGACTGTCATGTATTGTCTTTTATTAACTGATGATAGTTGTGAATCTTTTTTTTTTTGCAGTGTACCATAATCTAAATCATCATGTTCTTTTTACGCATTTAATTTCAACACGTTTTTTTTTTTTTTTTTTTAAAGAAGATCTTTGCTTTTCATTGTGAATCTGGCGCATCTCATATGATTTATTTGGCTTCATTCTAGAATAAAATCCACACCACTCACTTGTGCATCATCAACACATCTCCATTATCTTTTCGCTGCCCTTTAGAACTGTTTAAAACAGGCCAGTCCAAGCTCAAAATACAAACATGTGACGTCACAACTAACCGAGCATCCACCTGGAAAATCAGCTGTGTGTAAAAATCACACTTTTCAGAGGCAACTGGTGTAATGAATTCGGTGCGTGATAAATGAAGAGCATTGTTAGCGCCTGTAATTACGACCATTATGTTAATTATTGTACAGCAGCAGCCAAATCCTCAGCTCCTCACATTTAATAAAAAACAAGATATTCCCGATGTAAAGATGTAAAATGTATGATAATATTTGTTGGATTTTTCATGTGGGACAACGTGAAGCCTGAAGGCTCTCAGCTGTTTGTTCGCTTTTTACTCTTTCTCCTTTTTTTCTTCCTCTTTTCGTTCTCTCTCTCTCTCTCTCTTTTTTCTTTTTTTTGGAAATCCCCCATTTTCAGCCCATCTCCAAGAATCCACTCTATCAACCTGCGAGTTTCTGTCAAACAATATGATGGAGCTCATTTTTTAACCCTCCCTCCTCCTGCAAACATCAGCCGGATCCGTCAGAACAAAGCACAGAGGAGCGCGACACGTGTGTGTTTTCTGCGTGTGCACGCGCGTGCACGTGCGTGCGTGCATGTGCGTGCGTGCGTGTGTGTGTATATAAAGGCAGCAGGTGATGCAGAACCACCGCCCCAGTTCGTTCTTATCGTCACGTGGTTTAACGTATTAACTGTATGAGGCCGCAATTTAATATTTGTGACAATCACCGCTTCTTCCTATTTATTTATTATTATTTAAAAAAAAAAAAATTGCAAGGTAAATAGCTTGATGGGAATAAAAATGCATCGAAAAAAAACATCCAAATTGTTCGGGTCTGTGCAATCATTAGACAGCAGCATGTTCAGTCATTTAACATTCACCAGGCTCTGGCTGCAGGATTTAATGGCATCACCATAAAAATACTATTTTGGCCAAATCTTCTTAATATTTCGGTAAATTAAAAAAGACACAGAGGTTAATGGGCACAGGTGTTGGTGTCTGGGGGTTTTTGTTGGTGTAATATTCAATTACAGAGAATTAAAAAAATATAATAATTAGCCTCATAATAGAGTTTTATTGGTTTTGTAGGAAAAATAAAAATGAGACGTTAAAAAGTTGTTTTTTTGACCATTGATAGAAAATAATTTAATGTTAAAATGTTTGTCATCAAGCGGCTGAATGACCTAAAAAAACACGCACATTGTCATTGAGGACGTTTTCCACTTAAAGAGCATTTTAAATTGTGTTGATTTGAGGTCAAATAAAGCTTTTTTTATTTTTCACTTATTTAGGAAAATGATAATCTTGCATGCGTCCTGTCCTGAAGCTCCGGAGCGTCTTTTGCGCATCGCGCGCGGCTCCTCCGCGGCTCCTCCGCGGCTCCTCCGCGGCTCCTCCGCGGCTCCTCCGCGGCTCCTCCGCGGCTCCTCCGCGGCTCCCCGGCCCCCGGACGAGCCCCTCCGGGAGGCGGCGGGCGGCTCGCGGCTGCCTTGGTGGGAAAGTGACACCTCCGCAGCCGCATGAGGCGGATTACCATGCCAATGTGCGACTTGTTAAGTACGTGCAATGTCACCCAGTTTGTAGCTTTTTGTCATTCAGATTGAGGGTTTAAATAAAAAAAAAAAAAAAAAGTTCCTCAGCTTCAGCGTCACCGTTTGAGTTTGTAAAAAGGCGCAAAACGGGCCTTTTTTTTGCGCCAGACGTTTAGCGCAGCGTCAAAACACAAGCGGCTTCTCTTCACTGCGGGGGTCAGATGGTTAACAGGAGACTAATAAATGAAATAAAAAAGCAGAAACAGAACAGAACGCGTTGCGGAAATTCACATTTAGCGCATTTTTCTTTTAAAAATGTGCTATTTCTAAGGCGATAATGACACAATCTATTATAAATGACCACTTCTCAGTTGTGTTTCTCTTCAGGAATGTGAGACTTTTGGGCTAAATTAGTAAACTGTGAATATTTTACAGAAATCTGTGCGTAAAAAGCAAAGTGGAGAAGGAAAACGACCCAATGTCTGTGCGCCACTTTTCAGCGTTTGCGCTGCGGCTGCATTTTATTTTTTTTTATTTTCATTCTTTTTGTCGTTCGGCTCGACCCCTGAACCCAATATCCCGCTGCCTATCGATGCATACACACGTGTACCATCACAGTGAATTACCTCCTCACACCCCGCACGCCGCGGCCCCGCAATAACAGCCCTTCACGCAATCTGTCAACTTCCCGCGCGGAGACACTTTACCTCTTCTCGAACCCAATTAAATTCAGGAAAAAAAAAAAGATGATGAATAAGAAGAAGGGGAATGATGTTTAGATGTTTAGGATCGATTGCTCATGCCTTAAAAATAAATCCTATATTTCTGCAGTTGGAAATAAAAAGAGATTCCTCCTTTTCTCCACCATATGTTCCTTTATTTCCCTATTTGCCTTATGAAAAGTGTCCTTGCCTGTTATTTCTGGAGGGGAAGTGCATATCCCACATAATCAAAGTCGTTGTGCTGTCTCTTGAAATTAAAGGACTGCACCTTTAAATTGTCAATTACTGCGAGGTTAAGTGGACTGAATAGACCCAATGATTCAAATCAGGTGTTACAATTTACTGCACATAGCTATCTGACTTCATTACGCTTCTGGCCCAGAATCCCCCCCCCCACCCCCCAGACAATGGACCACATTTATTACACAAAGGGAAAAAATCTGCATTGTACATTTGATCTCCCTTTACTACCAATCACCCCCCCCCCATGATGCTTTTTAAGAAACACCACAAACTACAAGAAGATAACTCCAGTGTTAGTTCTATTATTGTGATCATTTAGAGTCATCGTGCAGCGTTTTACTTCTAGAATTAAAAAATAATAATAAGAACCCAACGTCAGGCCACACAAGCGTCAGTGTTCCACGTTTCCCTTTCTGAATCCTCTTCAAAGATGCAATCAATGCCTCCTATTCATTATCCATGTGTATGTCTTCTAGGTATGGCCTTTGTCATTAAGCCATAATTCCCCCCCCCCACGCCCCACGTCGCATTACTCCTCCGCTCCATACTTTTACAAATGCCTCGGGGCTATAAATACTAATGAAATCTCTTTGCTTAATTTGATTTTGCTGGTACACTTGCAGTTATGGCTGAACTTTCCCACGAGAGAGAGAGAGAGAGAGGCTGATTGAACACTTTCAAGTTCCTTATGGAAGCGGGAAAACATTCCGCAGAGCCGGGGAGATCATTTCCATAATTACCCCGATCCGCAGCCTAATGACCTTCTGGGACAATAAAAAGATCTCTTGTTAATTCCCTCTCTCTGCTGCTGACATTCAGGAGATTCCTATCTTACATGTTTGAGGGTTCACAAGATAACAAGTGTACTTTTTTTGTTTTTTCTCAGCCCCTAAAGAGCAGCCTCATTCAGTTTTACCCCCCCCCTGCACCCCCTATACACCCACCCACCAACACACTGCACACTCAAAGAGATCCTCCACCTCTGCCCCAAAGTCTGATAATTTATAGGCCTGGGGGGGGTCAGGGGGGGGGCATTATAAAGATGGATCTGTGGGGCAATCAATTCTCATGTTGCGTTTTTTGAATGGTGGGATAGAAATGAAGTGCAGAATAATTAAAAAGATCACAAGTCCCCCCTCGCATGTAATAACGAGCGAGAAGAGGAAGAGGAGGAGGAGGAAGGGTGGGGGGGGTCTGACACACACACACACACACACACACACATGCAGATCTCGGATAAGTGTGTGGTAGATCATAAGCAGATTCTGTTGTGTGAGGAAACAGAGGGGGGGTCTTGTTGCTGGGATGAGTCAGAAGTGATGGTGCTGCTGCTGCTGGTGGTGGTGGGGGGGTTATGGGGGTAAACGGGGGGGGTTGTTGTTTGGAATATGTCACACACTGACCACAATGCCCGGAGTGTTGCCGTGCAAAAAATAAAACTCCGTCTTTGCATAGGAAGTGTAACTGTGGGCCGTTGTGTCGCGGTGGATTCAGACGAAACCTTTTTATATTTATCCGGATGAATCAGACTGAACGGGACACACACTTGGTTCTGTCATTTCATTTTAAGGCGAAAAAATAGAAAATTATAAGTTTAAATGCATCTCAATAATAAGAGATAAGATAAGAGACTTTATTGATCCCACAACAGGGAAATTTGTCTGTTACTGCAGCGTACAGAGTAAAGACAAGAAAATAAAAGCTGAAGAAATAAAAATACACAACACTATGTACAAAATTCGTAGAATTTGTTGATCAGCATACACAGTATGCATTATGGACATAGAATGGAGAAAAAATAATAATAAATAGCAATAAAAAAGTATGCATAAGCAAAGCATATATACATACATACATACATGCACATACACACATATTTACATATTTGCATATATATATTTGCACATACACACATGTACACATACATAGCTAATGCATACAGAGTTAATGGAGAGTATCGGCCTTTTAGGTTAAGACACTAGGCCTGATGGGATGAGGGTGAGTTCCAATTTTCCTAATCAAATAATAGTTTTTATAGTAAAAAAAGACAGAAATATGCTCTGAATTGCAAAGTGCATATTTTTATTTTGACTTATAGACAGATCAGGCAGCGTAGATACTCAGATAATCACATTTATCATCAGTTTTAACCCTGGAATGTGATGTGATTTCAGAGCAAAATCAAGAAGCTGTAACTATGAATAACCACTATTAATGCGTCATATTATAGACTATATGCAGTGTTGAGTTGCTGGCCAATCACAGATTAATATGCATCCTTATCTGTTCTAAAAGCAGCTTGTAGCACCAGTTTCTGGTCCTGTTGACACCATATTAAATCATGACACTAATATATTCATTTATTACTCAGGTCCTGGGTCACCGGGTTCATTTTCCTCCCACTACCATGTCTAAATGTACCTTTTTTTCCTCCACATTTTTAACATTCTTAACATGTGAGTGGACGAATCTGCTTCAGGCAAGTGGAACAATGAGAAATAGTGTCAATAAACCTCAGTTCTGCTTTTAAAATAGGAGCAGAGTCCAACTTGTAAATGCAGCGACACACAACCACTGGACACATCTGCATGTTTCCCCGTGTTACTCCAAATCCATAATTCATTCGTTTTTCTTTCCTGCAAAAGGACGAGCTCATTGGAAACACACGTCGGACAATCGAGGTGGTAAAAAGCAAAAAAAAAAGGATGAAAACCAACAGCACAGCTTCTCAGAAAAACAGAGTAAAAGTCAGCGCGATGAGAACAGATGGAGGCTGGAAGAAGAGAGGAAGGAAGTGTAACGACACCTGGCAGCGGCTCACGGTGAATTTCTTTCTGCCGGTCACTTGGTCAGCTCAACATTGGCATGCTGCACACACACACACACACACACACACACACACACACACGGTGAGGAGACAGGCAGGAGTTCATTCAGTGTGGATTTTCCCTTTTAAAGATGTTAACATCTGGTAACTGGTCAGCACAGATTGATTTCCTCTACACACACTGCAGGTTAAAGACCTGTGTGTGTGTGTGTGTGTGTGTGTGTGTGTGTGTGTGTGTGTGCGTGTGTGTGTGTGTGTGTGTGTGTGCGTGTGTGTGTGTGTGTGTGTGTGTGTGTGTGTGTGTGCGTGCGTGTGTGTGTGTGTGTGTGTTCTCTAACACTTCGTTGTCTCCTGATTTTGTTTTGTCCAAAATGGTCGCCAAAAATACACTAAAGCTCATAACTTTTCACTTGTAGATGAACATACATATAAATATTGTCATTGTCAAAACAAGTGTAAAAATACAGAAATTTGCCGTTTTACAACTCAATACTTTTGCATCCAAAGACTCATTTTCACAGTTTTTTCAACTCAACTTTCAATCTTTTTTTTTCTTTTAATAAAAATATGCATAATTTGTTGATAAATTCTTGTCATGATAAAGCAAGTGAATTTTCATACGTGATACCCGTTCATTTGGATTCTCTGACCTTAATAGTGGAAAACAGGAAAGTAGATTAATAGAATAACAGTTCTATCATACTGGTGTTTGAGTGCATGCAGTTCGTGCTCGTGATATTTTTCAGAACTTTTTTTCCCTCCTTCCAGTGCCTACAACCACATTTCCTTCATATTATTCTCGCGACGTAATCCGCTGCATGTTTGTCGCCGTTTGATTCTCAAAACGCTTTTTATGCCTTTTTCAGATCATAGGAATGTCAATGCTCTTTTTCCGCCCCCCCCCCTTTTCTCTAAAAAATATGTTGTGGAAATAAAAGGCACATTTGATAATTTCTATTAGTCTTCATGTTCAAACGGAAAGCCTTTTTCCTCTCGGCGGGTTCGGGGCAACAAAGCGTCTCTCATGTGGAACTGGGACGTCGTCAGATGTTTCCAGCTGTGTGAGCCACTGTCCAACGTCTGCAGCTGTCCCGCCGAGGGTCCGGTTTCATGCCATCTATTGGTGGGACCAGGTAGTGGGAACAACAGGAGTCTGATTAGAGACGAACTGGCCACTGGGAAAAAAGTTTAGATGAGATTTATTACACATGCACACACTGGAGAACTGTTACCTTAGAATTTACAGTTAATCTACAATTATCCAGAAAACTACTGCAACTGTTAGTAATTGTACTGTAAGTGTACTTCTTTTTAATGTAAAATAAAAAATTAAAATACTGTAATTTCAGTTATATTTACAGTATTAGGCAATTATATATATTATAGTAGAAAACAATTAAGTATAATTATTTTAGCTGTATTTACAGTATTTGATTGTAAATCAATTAAATACTATGATTTAAGTTATATTTACAGTATTAGGTGATAATTATACAATATAAATTAATTAAATACTGTGATATCAGTTGTATTTACAGTATTAGATTGTCAATTGTAAAATAAAAACCTTATAAAATACTTCAATTCAGTTGTATTTACAGTATTAGGTGATAATTATACAATAAAATTAATTAAATACTCTGATTTTAATTGTATTTACAGTATTAAGTGATTAACTTTACAGTAAAAATCAATTGAGTACAATGATTTTTACTATTTACAGTTTAGGTTGTAAATAGTTAATTAAAAAACAATAAATACTAAGATTTCAGTTTTATTTACAATATAAGATGATTAACTGTGCAGTAAAAATCAATTAAATTTAATGATTCAGTTGTATTTACAGTATTAGGTGGATATTATGCAATAAAAATTAACTAAATACTATAATTTCAGTAGTATTTACAGTATCATGAATATAATATACAAAAAAAATCAATTAAATACCATGATTTCAGTTGTATTTACAGTATTAGATGTTTACTTTTATAATAGTACAGTAATACTGTGACTGCTGTGATTTATTAATGATGTTTACAGTAACATTATTGTGTGGTTAACACAGTGAAAATGCAGATTTCACAGCTCGGTTCTTTCAGTCTGTGCAGTTCCTTCCTTCAAAATAACACAACAAGCTGTCTAATCGGTTGCAGCAGCTTCAGCTTTTTGAGCAAAATAACGAAACTCGGCGAACAAACTTTGCAGGACAATCTTGTAATTCCGACTTCTGATTTTTTTTTCTCCAGCCGGTGGCTCGAGTTCACAGAAAACAACTCGTGGAGAGTCAAGCCAATTGTGTCATTTAAAAATGTTAGAAAATCATCAAAGTGCTGCGGTTAATAGTTATTTGGCTTCTGCTCGATCCCGTAATGTCACAACTCGAGCACCAAAGGGGGAAGCTAAACAGGCTAATGGGCCCATGTGACTGGACTTTGAGAAAGGCAGCTCAGAACAGCAAATCCAATTATCATGTTAGAATTCTGCATGAAAACAATCTACACTAGAAATTAGAGGTATTCCTGTCAGATGACTCGCGTTAGCGGGGGCTAACGTCGTTTGGAAAACGCCTTGCGCCCTCTTTGAATGTTATCAAATGTTTACAAAAGAGGCTAATTTGCTGAAATGCAATCAGAGGATCTGCTGGTTATTCTGTGCTGGGGCGGCGGGGGGGGGGCGCAGGTCCTCAGGGTGGCTGTGATGCATTAAGGCGATGCAAACGACAGGGGCTTGAGTTTTTTTTTATGTTTATTGGGAGCAAATTGTGAGACGTCGTCGCCGCTTTGTAGTTTGACGAGGTTGAGGTTTTTGAAGATTCCCAAACATCCGCTTATCTCGTGCATCTTTTTTTTCCCCCCTGCATAAAGCTCCGCTCTGTTTTCATGCCGTGACACACACACTGGACTTTCCGTTAACGTTCCCTAATTTGGGGGTTGGATTATGGTGGTTAATATCAGCATCTGATAATCTTCACTGTGCATTTTCTCGTGCAGCACTTACGTGATGATTCGTCTTCCTGTCCACCCTCCTCAGTCAGGTTTTTCCTGCATCCTGCAAATGGTGGTGGGTGAAGGGGTTGGGGGGGGGGCGTTTAAACTTTAGGGAAAGGCTGACAAAAGCCCCCATTCTCCTCCGTGTTGCTCTTCTCCATCACCCGGCTCGGGGGCATTAGCAGATCCGCTGAAACCCGGCCATTGTCGGGGCCGCGCCACATATTGAATTTGCGCGGCATAAAGCCGCTCCATTGAGGCCGCGGCAGGAATTCCTTCTGCTGGGTCATCCGTCTGTGTACATGGTCTGGACACACATTCGAAACAAAGCGAGCACAGTCAAGGATAATATTGAGGAAGTTACATACATTTCACGTTTTGCAGCATATGTCATTTCTGTTTCTGCTTTTCTTTTTTTTTTTTTCCCGGCGTTTTTCCGCACGGATTCGTGCGGGCGGGACAGAGCGGGACTGTGCCAGAATTTCTCCCCGCATGTGTAATGTTTTGTGCTTCATTAGGAATTCTGGATTTTCCCCCATCAGGAATGTCAACTGAATAGAAAGAGAGGGAAACTAAGAGAGCTCTCTATCCGCGGCAAACAATTAACAATGAATAATAACGAGAGGAAAAAAAATCTGATTCAACCCAACCATTAATCCTTTGGATAATGGAATATGAATTTATTGCTTGTTTGTTCATTTCAGTCGTGAATAAGTTTCTTATGCGTCTGTGCATCGTGTCACCAGTGCAACGATGTGGCTCCATGACGTGTTTTTAATAGTTTTTTGGACACTAATGGAGGTTTACAGCACGCAGGAATTTATATGGAAGGCCGTGGATACACACACTGTTTTTGTAGGAGGACGAGTTCACTGTTGACTTTTCTCTGTAAATGAGATTTGAGAAGGAAAAATATAAAGAAAATCACCAGGTTTATCCTTAAAAACTGGATTTGAGGGCACTTTAGCACACATTTTGTTTCTGAGAGGGCACTTAAGCATAGGTTTAGACTCTTAGAGCGGACTTTAACAGGGCACCTAAGTATGCATTATGCATTTTGCATTCTAAAGGGCACTTTAGCACATGCTTTGGTTTCCAAGAGAACGCTACAGCATAGGTTTGGGTTTCCAAGAGGGCACTTAAGCATAGGTTTTGACTCATAGAGTGCACTTTAACACACACTTTCCCTCTCAAGAGGGCACTTAAGCATGCAATTTGCTCCAAGAGGGCACTTTAGCACAATTTTTTTGGCACCTAGGGGGCACTCAAGCACACATTTTAGTTTTTAAGAGGGCACTCAAGGATGCAATTTGGCTCAGAGGGGGAGCTTTTAAACACCTTTTAGCTCCTAAGAGGGCACATTAGCACTTATATTTGCTGCTAGAGGGCACTTTAGCATGCACTTTGGTAGCTGAGAGGGCACTTCAGCATAGGTTTTGACTTCTAGAAGGCACTTTAATATAAGTTTTTTCTTTCAAGAGGCTATTTAAGCATGCAATTTGGCTCAGAAAGGGAACTTTAAACACACTTCAGTTCCCTAGAGGGCACTTTAGCACACATTTTGGTTCTGAGAGGGCACTTAAGCATAGGTTTGACTCTTAGAGCGAACTTTAACAGGGCACCTAAGCATGCATTTTGGCTTTGAAGGGGAACTTTAACACTTTTTTACCACCCAAGAGGGCACTTAAGCATGCATTTTGGTTTTAAAGGGGAACTTTTTACCACCCAAGAGGGCACATTATCACTTATTTTGGCTCCTAAAGGGCACTTTAGCACATGTTTGGGTTTCCAAGAGACCACTACAACATAGGTTTGGGTTTCCAAGAGGGCACTTTGACTCATTGAGGGCACTTAAGCATGCAATTTGCTCCAAGAGGGCACTTTAGCACAATTTTTTTGGCACCTAGGGGGCACTCAAGCACACATTTTAGTTTCTAAGAGGGCACTTAAGGATGCAATTTGGCTCAGAGGGGGAACTTTTAAACCCTTTTTAGCTCCTAAGAGGGCACATTAGTACTTATATTGGCTCCTAGAGGGCACTTTAGCATGCACTTTGGTACCCGAGAAGGCACTTCAGCATAGGTTTTGACTCTTTGAGGGCACTTTAACAGACATTTTCCCTTTCAAGAAGGCACTTGAGCATGAATTTTGGCTTCGAAAGAGAACTGTAACACTTTTTAGCTCCAGAGAGGGCACGTTAGCATGCATTTTGTTACCCGAGAGGGAACTATAGCTTAGGTTTTGGCACACGTTTCGGTTTCCAGGAGGGCACTGTAGCATGCATTTTGGCTCCTGGAGGTCATTTACATTCCTGCATAATCTGACATATTACAACATCAGTTAGGTTTCATGAACCTTAAAACGAAGCTTATGATGAAAATGTTTTGCACAACATTCTTTGAAAGTCGTGGCTGCAAGTGAACCATTGGGAATTATTAAGGAAAAACAACCTTTGTTTTGAAAAAGTTAGTTTTCAAATCGTTTGCAGCATCATTAGAACGCTGCTGCTGCAGGGATTTACCCGGAAGAAACGTTCCAGGAATCTAATGGGAACGTTACGTGTTAGCGAGGAATGTTGCTTTAGTGGCACAAACTGCAGCTGATCCAATTTTCCCCCCAAAAAAACAACCAGGTTGCGGTAAACATGGGATGTTTTTTTTTTTTCGGGGGGCCTTGGACGTTTGGGGTGGTGGTGGTGGTGGTGGGGGGGGGGGGGGCACCGGTGCAGCTGCAACAATCCGGCCTCTCGTATAATTAATTGCACACGGCAGAACGTGGAAAAAAAAACTGCCTTGCACAAAAAGGAAAGCCACGAAAAGCACATAACTCACTTTACGGCGATGAGCATGTAATTGCTGCGACTTCAAAAAAAAGGTCAAAGTGAGACGTCCTCGCCGTGAAATGTCGCAGGAGCCACATCAAACGGGCCCCGGGTCGCAGGGAGCCAGGCCCACAGTGGACGCAGTGTGTGCGTAAACCACCCTGACCCCGGGCCTATCGTCTGGAGATTCCTCTTCAATTCGGCACATTAATCTCTCCGTAAACATTTGATTTATTTCAAAGACGCTCTCCCGGTTACCTCAAATCGCATTTGTTGTCCGACAAACCAGAGTCATCTGACAGGAATTCCTCTATATGATGTGCAGTCCAAACAGAACCCGGGTGCAATCGGATTAGCCCGGAGCTTCAGCTCCCATTACATCTGAGGGGCGAGCGGCCTCATCTCACATGTTAGCCAGTTGTGTTTGCAGATCAGTGGTGTTTCACAATAATGCATTAAATTTAAGACTCCACTTATTTGTCACTGGTTAGGCAGCAAATGTCATTATCCCGGCCCAGGCTAAACCTGGAGGAATCAAATAACAGCTGTTAAAGTCTGAAGAGAAAAAAAAAGGTTAAGGCTAAAAAGACAATTTAGTTTCTCTTTGCTGTGTTTACAGACTATTTTTGACTAAAACTGATTACTGAGCCGCTCAGATTTGCAAACTGTTGCGGGATGATGTAAAGTCGCCTTGTGGTGATTTAACGTTGCTAGAAAGATGAGAAGCAAAAAAAAAACAGAAAAACAAGGGAGCAGCTTTCTGAAAACATTTATTTAGCATTAATAAAATGTTTAGATAATTACTAATATACAGTATCTGACCACATATTAAGTAATACATTAAGCTTTTATAATTCCATTCATTTCTGTCAGCAACCAGCTATTGAGGATTTATATTGCTGACAAAAATATTAATAATATTTCAACATATAACCGTTCCACATTAGTTAAATTAATACAATTTTCTGAAGTGGGACAAAGAAAAATTCATAAAGAAAAAATCATAAACATAATCTGATTGGCAGCGTTACTTTGACCTTTGACCTGACACCACCAGGAGTACTTCCTGTTTGATGATTGCCACGCCCCCAAAGCATATCATGTGATTTCAATTAAGGGACACTACAGGTTCAATTAGTTGGAAGAAGATATGAATGTGTTTTTAGTTCAGGTGTTAAACATTTACACTGATTCATTCTCCAAGTTTAATTCAATATATGTGTGTTTTTTAATGTCAGCACAATATTTTCTTAACTTGTTTTATGATAATGTATTCAAGAATTGTGGTCAGAACACGTAAAATGTACTATAGAACATGTTATTGGCATATTATTGTAATATACTAATTAATATTATATCACATTTCTACTGTGAATGCTGTGAATTACGACGAGTTACAAACTGCACTTTTATTGTAAAATTACGTAAAAACACCAACTATGTTCTATTATGTTATAAATTCTGAATATGAGTCATGGGTCAGTGACAAATAATGGTTGGAAAGATGTTTTTTTTTTTTTTTTAGAAAAATACAGTTAACAGGTCTTTAAAAAGAATTTACATTTTGTGTTCATGTTGATTTCATGTAATTTAAAAATTCCTGTATTTTTTACAAAAATCACACAAAATGTCAAATGATTTAACGGAAAAAGGATGATAACTTTTTAACATTTAATTCACCTATATAATATAATTAAACATTTATTTCACCTATATAAATATAAAATATGAAACTAGTTAAATTAGTTAATAGCACATGTTTTTTATTGTATTTAATTTAATTTTTTTTTACATTTTTTAGGAGAGTTAAACTATCTAGTACGAAATTTTTAGGGTTATACCACATGACATTTTTGACAGTATCCCACTATATATATATATATATATATATATATATATATATATATATATATATAAACATTTTTCATACTGATGATGGATACTGTCAAAAATGTGGTATAACCCTTAAAATTATATAAATTTTATATATAAATTATATATATATATATATACATCAGTATGAAACCTTTTTCATACTGATGTGGCACACATGACAAAATATAGTTAAATTGTTAAATGGGCGGTTAAAACTGACCTTTTATTAACAAAAATGAAACTTGTCAACATTAGTCAGTCCTCTCACACCTGTCACACACTGTCACATGACCACACCGGGTGGTCACATGACCACACCAGGTGCTTCAGCGTATGTGACTTCATGCTGGATGAGGACTTTTTCCACCAGTGACACCAGTGGGCTCCTTGATGTGTGAACATCTCAGTCTGTGCTATTCACAGCAGCGTTTCAAAGCGGCGTCTGGCCAGGAGTCTCCCACCTCCATGGTGTCCTCACACTGACACCATCCATTCTCCTGGCATCTGCCCCCCCCCCCCCCCAGTGATCCCCCAGAGTCCAAAGATTCTGGTCCTGTCCAGCATAATAATAATAATAAGAAGAATAATCCCAGGGGTGGGTGGGTGAGGGGGGTAAATATCTGTCGCCATGCGTGTGTTTGTGTAAACCGTGTACGTTCTTCTGCTGCATCTTGTGTAAAACTGTCAAACTTATCGCTTTACGCCATGCAGGCATCTGTGTTTTGATTCATCTTTTTTTTTTTTCCACTGTGCATGTGTGTGTGTGTGTGTGTGTGCATGTGTGTGTGTGTGTGGTATCATCTCCCCAGTGTATTCTAGGCCTCTTACTCAACCCTCACATGGGGATGACACCAGGCTTCTGGTTTCACTGTAAAATTAGGTTGACATCGATAGAGTCACAAATGTCACCATGTGGCCACCCTGCAACTTCACGACAATACACTGGACGTACTGTACGCCACCCGGGACCCACTGTGGGGCCTTTCTCCTCTCCCCCTCCGGCATCGGTGTGTGTCATCGGCCCAAAACACGTTGGGTTTTCACCGCAATTAAATCATCCTTATTTTTAGTTGCATCTGACAGTTGTTTGTCATAGATGTCCGAATCTGTCACACTGATCTGATTACGGAAAGATTTAACTTAATTATTCTTGCTAGATATTTGGAGTTATTCCCTACGTAATGTCACCAACTGACCGGTCGCTAACCCCCCCCCCCCCCCCCCCCCACCCAAGAAAGAGCCGCTGGCCAATCACAGCTTAGCAACCGAGAGCAGCTGGCCAATCACAGCTTAGCAACCGTTACTATGCACAGCGAACCAGATTTGGTTCTGAAAGTCGTGGAAAGTACTTTTATTTGAGTACTTGTTTTACTTCATTATTATTTTTTATATTCCTATGCTACTTACACTACATCTTGTTTTTGGTACAATTGGACCAATATCGAGTAGAATAATCTTATTCCACTGGCAGATAATTGAGTTTATTTAAAGTATTTTTTTCTCCTTGATTCGTTTGTGTTGTCTTTTTAAGACAAGACCAATGTGACTCAAATTAGAAAACTTGAAATAAGATAAATTATCGGCCAAAAACAAGATATTTTCGAAACCTATATGGTAGTTTTACACCGTGTATAATATAAAAAGCACATTAGTATGAATCCAGTGGTTTTCAAGCTTTTTGGTATTTGTCCATATAAAACCCTTGTATTTTTTAGGTTCAAATTGACACAAAATCACATTGTTCTTCATTCAATCGAGTCCATTTTTATCAAATACATAAAAAAAGGCTTCTCTGTAATTGTGGCCTTGTTCCAATAAAGGCCCGGGCCTATATTAGAGAAATTACGGTAGTTGAATCTGGCTCCACCTGCAGCAGGTACTAGAGAATTAATTTAAAAAAATGGGGTCATATAGTATAATATATCAGCCATGGGGATGAAACAAGTACCTTTATGTTATTTTTTAAAGTTAATTAAAAGATGTGAGCCTTCTTTTTGTCTGTTTTTTGGTTTCAGGGGTTTCCACAGACAAATCAGTCTCCTCCATCTAACACTGTCCTCATGTCCTCTTTCCCTCCATCCATAAACCTCATCTTTCCTCTTCTTCTAGGCCTCCTCCTACCTGGCAGATAAAAACTCAGCATCCTTCTCTCTATATACACTAACTATGTTTCACCATGTATAATATAAAAAAGCACATTAGTATGAATCCAGTGGTTTTCAAGCTTTTTGGTATTTGTCCTTTTACAAAAAACAGTGTTTGGTCAGGTGACATTTTATCAAAAAATTGAAATTTGAGAAATATTGTTTTTAGAAATTACAGGAAGAGATGAAGAGGAGTAGGGTTAAACAGAATTTGGTGATTCTTTTAAGGATAGTTAAACTTTGGAGCTGTAACCCAGTTAAATTAATGTTCTGTACACACTTTTTCCATATAAAACCCTTGTATTTTTTAGGTTCAAATTGCCACAAAATCAGATTTTTCTTCATTTACCGGTTAATACATTTTACTCAAATACATAAAAAAAGGCTTCTCTGTAATTGTGGCCTTGTTCCAATAAAGGCCCGGGCCTATATTAGAGAATTTACGGTAGTTGAAACTGGCTCCACCTGCAGCAGGTACTAGAGAATTAATTTAAAAAAATGGCGTCTTATAGTTTAATATATCAGCCATGGGGATGAAGCAAGTACATTAATGTTATTTTTTAAAGCAATTAAAGGATGTGAGCCTTCTTTTTGTCTGTTTTTTGGCTTCAGGGGTTTCCACAGACAAATCAGTCTCCTCCATCTAACCCTGTCCTCATGTCCTCTTTCCCTCCATCCATAAACCTCATCTTTCCTCTTCTTCTAGGCCTCCTCCTACCTGGCAGATCAAAACTCAGCATCCTTCTCTCTATACTAACTATGTTTCACCATGTATAATATAAAAAAGCACATTAGTATGAATCCAGTGGTTTTCAAGCTTTTTGGTATTTGTCCTTTTACAAAAAACAATGTTTGGTCAGGTGACATTTTATCAAAAATCTAAAATTTGAGAAATCTTGTTTTTAGAAATTACAGGAGAAGAGGAGTAGGATTAAACAGAAATGGGTGATTTTTTTTAAGGATAGTCAAACCTTTGAGCTGTAACCCAGTTAAATTAATGTTTTGTACACACTTTTTCCATATAAAACCCTTGTATTTTTTAGGTTCAAATTGACACAAAATCAGATTTTTCTTCATTCAACCAAGTCTATTTTACTCAAATACATAAAAAAAAGGCTTCTCTCTAATTGTGGCCTTGTTCCAATAAAGGCCCGGGCCTATATTAGAGAATTTACGGTAGTTGAATCTGGCTCCACCTGCAGCAGGTACTAGAGAATTAATTTTAAAAAATGGTGTCATATAGTTTAATATATCAGCTATGGGGATGAAACAAGTACCTTTATGTTATTTTTTAACCCTGTCCTCATGTCCTCTTTCACTCCATCCATAAACCTCATCTTTCCTCTTCTTCTCGGCCTCCTCCTACCTGGCAGATGAAAACTCAGCATCCTTCTCTCTATATGCACTAACTATGTTTCCTCCTCCCAGTTTGGGATTTCTCACTTTATCACCAACATGTGTCGACGCTCTGATGTTCTCATTGGTTTTGTGCACCTTCTCCATGCTTCTTCACCTCTTTTTTCCCCACACCAACTCTCCATTGCTTACAATCCTCCACCTCTGCATAAAGGACTTGAGTAATTTTCCCATATCCGACTGGTCGTGGTTCTGTTGGATGAGTCCTACCCAGGAAACATTGCCCCAAACCCGCGTCTGTAACACGGAGCCAAACCTCGGCCTCCGAGCAGCGTTTGCGCCGCTGGCCGTGAGTTGTTGCCCCTCCCTGCCCGGATCATTTGTTTCCGATGGCTGAAGGTCTCCGTTGCCCAGTCCGTGGCAGCTCCTAATTAAGAGGTGCAGCCAGGATGGATGAGCGCGGGCCGGATGAAGGATTGGCGGGCGGGCCCCCCGATTTTTCCTCGTTTTTTTTCCCCCTCCTTCCCTCTTTTCTCTTTTCCTTTCGCTGCCTTCTGTCAGATGGATGATGTGCGGGGGAAATATTATTTGTACTGTTTCCACTGTTGATCCTGTCTTGTCCTCCTCGCTGTTGCTATCTCAATTTGGATGACAGAACCCGGAGACGGAGCCAGAGTGGAAGACCAACCGCACAAACAAGAGGGATTAGTTCAGGGTTTAATGGATGAGCGGGCGCGTGATTATAAAACAAGTTCACGCCAGTAACTGTGTCGAGCAGATTTAAGCACAAATCACAGATCCTGACAAGTGAGTAATAACAGGAAAACAACATGTTTTGTCCCAGTTATTCCATTAACGCGTCAATTCTGTAGACTGAGGTCTATTAAAACTGAAGTTATGGTTGAACAAATTAAAACGACAGTAACAGTAAACCGTAGTAAGGTACCACGTTATATATTGTTAAATACGTACAGAAAATTAAATGTAAAAATTACAAGAGGTTAGCCACTTGTATTTTTTCTTGCTCATTAATCGTGCACTTTTTGTCCTTTTGTTTAGATATGACAACCCAATTGCATTTTATTCCTTTTACATCAACTTCATTCCAATATATTACCACAAGTTTTTCCCTTTTTTTTAAATTTAAATTGTATAGAGCCAGGACCGAATCAGGATTTTTCAAATACCAAGGACAACATTCTATGTATAAAATATACATTATATTAGCATACTGAGTCATAATTAGGCTAATGTGTGTGTGTATATATATATATATATATATATATATTTATAGACATACACTGTGACTGAACATGACCTTAAATATTCATAGTTATTGCGTGTCCTTTCACATTTTATTCTAGGCCACATTTACAGCAGGTTGAAGGTTAACATCTCTATTGTCTACAAGTTGATGCGTCTTTAGTTTACTTTACTTCACTATTTTTCCTTATTCTTGTAGTATATTACAATTTTCCTCCTCTTTACCCCATCGTCCTCTGCCTTTTCTTGCTGGTAGAAGTGTGAACTTTGACTGACGATGCAGCCTCTTACGTTGCAGCCTCTGATTCACTGAAATGACTAAGTCGCAGTAACTTAGTGTTTTACTTTTGCTTTTAACGAATCAAAAACGCAGTGATGTCACAATAATTAGCTTGTTTTGTTTTTTGGCTTTGTGGTAAGGTTTTTACTTGCTGAAATGGAGTCTAAAGGGAAAGAAGTAAAAATAATGGAAAAAAACCCACAAAAGTGATGATCTCTGACATGTTGTTGGAGAACTCTAGTTGTTGTGAACAAAAAAGGGCAGAATTTGTAAAGAAATCAGGTTTGTATCAGTGTCAAATTTGACAAGTAGTGATCATTTATTTCAATTTCAAAGATCTGCCCCACATTAGTAAAAATAATCACATTTTCTGAAGTGGGACAAACATAATCTAAACATAATGATAGGCAGCAATACTTTGACCTTTGACCTGACTTCAAAGGAAGTACTTCCTGTTTGAAGATTGCCCTGCCCCCAAACCGTGTCATGTGATTTCGAATTCAGGACACCACAGGTTTAAGTAGTTAGAAGAATGCGTTTGAGTTCAGGTGTTTAACAGTGATTTTATTTTTTATGTCACTATGATATTTTCTTAACTTTTTTATATCATTTTTTTCCCAAATCTGTAACAGAACAGTTCAAATGTAATATAGGCCTGTTATTGTAATATACTTATTAATATTATATAATATTTCTGCAAAGTCTTTTCCAGTAGGTGCCGTTAATTACGACTAGTTAAAAACTGCACATTTAAGACATTGTAAAATAATGGATAAAAACACCACTAAAAGCAATTATCATTAATTTGAACTGCAAACAGCTTAGTGTGGAACCATTCATGTTAATTCATGGCACATGAGAAGGGAAGAAATGACCATTTCTGATATGAAACAATTGAAAACGGGGTCAAAGGGAACAGGCCACTGGTTTACTTGATGTAAAAACAAGTAAATCCCAACGATACAAAAGACAAAAACCAGGCAGGTCGGCGTCGAACGGCACCAACAATTGTGAGAATCGTGCAAAACAACTTTTGCAGCCGTTGTGTTTACGGCTGCTGCAGCTCTGTGGAGCGAGGAGGCCTTTTACACACTCGGGGTCAAAGGGCGCAACTCTGGCCAGATGAAATACTCCAAAGGTGTTAGATTTCCTGCTTGGACAGACAGGAGGGGGTCAGGTCACCAGATATATATTGATCCAAGTGTCACACCATGGCACGCCGAGTATATGAATAAGGCGAGGTTGCCCCCAAAAAATAGAATAAAAGACGGCGCAGATGTGTTTTATTTATTATTCCGGGAGCTCACAGTTTCACAGCTAATTAATTGGAGTGTATGAAGCTCGATGATAATTACAGCTCAGAGACACGGTGACAGAGCGCGTTCAACACGACTCTTAATCAGTTGTGAAATGTGAAACATGATTGTGAATGTGCCGAGTATCCAAGTGTTGAGTGACAGCTTGGTTCTGTGACTTTGTGCTGCACTGGATGCTGCTATCGAATACACGTCTATACAAGTACTATGCAGTAATGTGAATGTAGTCTGGAATACACCAAAAAATCTGAGGTATTCACAGGTGAAAATATCTTGTTTTAGGTACAATTACTCCAATATTGAGTAGATTTATGAATAAAACTCAATAAAATGCCAATAGAATTTTATCAGGTTCAACATGACAAATTTGCAGTTTGCATAGATTTACATTATCATTATTATTTGTTTTAATTAAAATACTGACTAATATTATGTTGTTATGATGTTTAAAGAAAAAATTATAAAGCAGCCAATTAAATAATCCCAAATAACCTGAAGTCTTTACAGGTGAAAATATCTTGTTTCAATTCTACTCCAATATTGAGGAGAATTAAAAGTTTTTTGGGTCCATTTGGTCTTGTTTAAGAAAATAGGCCTAACGTTTCTTTAAAAAAAATATTAAATGAAAATAAAGAAAAACCTTAAAATAGGCTAAATAATCTGCTAGTGTAGTAAGATAATTTTACTCAAAATTTGACTAATTGTACCAAAATCAAGAATTTTGACCTCAATCTTTTGTAAAAACATACTTTATTTAAAACTTAAAACAAGACCAAATGCACCTAAATCAAAAAAACCTTGAAATCATCTAAATTATCTGTAATGCAGAGTTCAATAATTAATAAGATAACAGTTCAAATATCAATTATTAGTCCATAAAATGCTATAAATCCCACTGAGGATCATTAAGAACATGAAGAATATTTTCTGTAAGATGTTTAAAAAGGGGGCGACACGGTGGAGCAGTGGGTAGCACTGTTGCCTCACAGCAAGAAGGTCGCAGGTTCAAGACCTCCTTGGGGCCTGGGTCTGGGACCTTTCTGTGTGGAGTTTGCATGTTCTCCCCGTGTCTGCGTGGGTTTTCACCGGGTACTCCGGTTTCCTCCCACAATACAAAACATGCTCAGGTTAATTGGCAAATCTAAATTGCCCATAGGTGTGAGTGTGTGTGTGAATGGTGTGTGAATGGTGTGTGTGCCCCACGATTGGCTGGCGACCATCTGGGGTGTATCCCCCTGCCTCTCGCCATAAAATGCGCTGGCCTAGGCTCCAGCAGACCCCTGCGACCCCGAAAGGGAATAAGCGGGATAGAAAATGGATGGATGGATGGATGGATGTTTAAAAAGGAGATTATAAAGGAGCCAATTAAATAATCTAAATAAATCTCTTAATAGTGGTTAGTTGCAGCTACTACTGATATTATATTAAACTATTTATTATTGTATTGATGATGTGGATATTGATGATATATATTGATGCTGTAACAGTAACATTGGGTTTTACTGCAGATTAAAATACTTTATTTAGTGTTGGAGCTCAGGTTTAACATGGGATTTATGGATTAAACTAAATATCGCACCTGTATCAGGAGGTTTTACAGGTTAAATATGTATTAACAATTGCTCTTGTCGATGTAACCTGAATGATGGATTATTATTAAAATGATTATATCAATGAATATGACATCTGAGAAACATCATTGGACCTGAATCTACACATTTTGATGCATAAAGTGCAAATAATTGATAATAATCAACAGACTGATTCATAAATAGAATATTCTCTTCTCTTCTCTTTTTACTAGTACCAAAAAAAATTTAAGAAAATTACACGGGCCATTATTGTAATGGGGCGACGACATGTTAATATGATTTATGAGGTTATATTGGAACATTTTCACAATATTATCGAAATCTGAAACTCGCATGTTGGGATTGACACCATATGAGCCTAAATATGAATGAATAGAACATCTGACAAACATCACTGGGCCTGAATCTATACATTTTGATGCATCAAGTACAAATAATTGTAATAGGTCATTATTGTAATAGGGTGACAACATGTTAATATGATTCCATTTTACAGAAAAATTCCTACATATACATCAACAATACAGATGATTTATGAGGTTATAGTGGAACATTTTCACAATATTATCAATCTGAAACTTGCATGGTGACACCATATGAGCCTAAATATGAATGAATAGAACATCTGACAAACATCATTTGACTTGAATCTATACATTTTGATGCATAAAGTACAAATAATTATAACTAACAGACTGATTCATAAATAGAATATTCTCTGCATTTGATGCAGTTTTTTACTTTTACCAAAAAAATGAAGAAATTGCTTTAATGGCCGTTATTTTAATAGGGCGACGACATGTTAATATGATGCTACTGCATATACAGCAGCAGTACAGATGTCCTGGATCTATATTATCTTAATAGAACAGAACATTTTCATGAGTAGAGGCTTCACTTTTGCCCTGAAACACCTCGACACGTCACTCCACGCATTGATTAGCCCCCCCCCCCCCCCTGTAGATGGATATTTAATTGATCCCAGAGGAAATCCCTGGAGGCCTGGGCTGGATGCACCATCCTCTCACACACACACACACACACAGCCATTTTTCTGCTGTTAAATCACCTCTGAAAAAAAAAAAAAAACCCTCGTGTCCTGACGAAGCTCCGGGGACACGATCCAACACCCAGCAGCCACTAAATGGACCTTGAAGCCCGACTGTTTTGTCAACCAATTTGTACATTTTTTGTGTCCTTCGTTTTATAGGAGTCGCTCTCCTTTTATCCCCTTCCCTGTTTTATCGCCTCCCGCGCGGCGCTTTCTGCTGTCGTCGTTAAAAAGGAAAAAAAGTGATATATAAACAAGACTTCCTGTGTTTTTTTTTTATAAACACTACGATCTGTTCTATCAGATTCTGGTTCTGCAGCCAGGCCGCTCCGCTCCAGCGAGGCGTTCAACACCCGACTTAACTACATGTCATTGAGTCATTAACATACAAATGACCTGCAGTTATCCTGTGATCGCCCCCCCCCCCCCCCCCCCCCCCCCCCTAAATGCCACCAAATGCTAAAGGAAGCAGCATTTACAGATTAGTAACCCAGCAATAGTGAGGAAATCCTCGCTAAAATCAAGACGTTTAAACGGACGTTAAGGTTAGCGGCGGAGGGGAGGATGAGGATGGTGGCACAGAGGAAGGACACACACACACACACACACACACACACACACACATATATAGTGCATATAGTGATGACTACAGGCCTGTCTATTGTAATCAGGGCGATGATCTTGCTTCACTTTATGATCTCATAGCCACGACTGACTCAGTCCGCTCTCAACAACACGATCACATGACTCCAGACCACCGTTTCTGGGAAAAAAACATGTCATGTACATAATGTTCCGTGTGTGTGTGTGTGTGTGTGTGTGTGTGTGTCCTATAGCCCACAACTTACAGGAAATAACCAGAGATGACTTCGTTCTAATAAAGGCTCCGCTTCAATCGGCTGTTTGAGCTCAGAAGTATAAATGATTTCCAACAACAAAATAATAAATCCATCATTAACCCATTAAAACCCATTTATCCTTGAAGGAAGATTCTGTGGGTTATACCATAGACCAAGATTTTTTCTCAGATTAATACTTTTTATTCCCAAAGAACTGTATTTTCACATATATTTAACATCAGTGGTAAACATATTCTATATTAGGATGATTAGTTTATGTCACTTTGGGACTTAATGAGTTAAGTTCAGACATAAAACCTCATAATGAAGAGTCTGGGGGAACCAACGTTCTCGTTACACCGGTGTAACAACACTGTGGGTCATTATGGGTTGATGTGTATAGCTTTAAATCACAGATTCACCCAAATGGGATTAATACGCCCACAATGTAAAAAAAAAAAACTCCTTAAAAGCATCCTTTAACAGGGGAAAAAATATATATTTAATGGGAAATTCTGACTGTATTTTCTATAACGTGAACAAAAACATAAAAAAACTAGATGCACATGCAAATGTTGTTCATTTCTCTACTAAGTTACGCCCAAAACATTTTCTTCATCTCACTATTTCCATTAATCTGAATGGAAGATGCATGCAAATATGATTAATTATGATGTTATCTACAATCCATAAATCACATGATAAAATCTCAGCTCCAACACTAAATAAAGTATTTTATTTGTTGATCTGTTAAATTTGTCTGTGATTTTATGAAAATTGGTGACGAGAAATAAGCCGTAAAGTCGCTCCACTTAACACTACAGCTCACAACTTACAGGAATCTTGATTTGATTGGATTTCTTGGACAATAAACGAAAAATAAAATAATAATAATTCATTATGTTATAATAAGAAGTCATTTCTTCAGGTTTTTTTTGGTACAGGTGCAACATTTAGTTTAATCCATAAATCACATGATAAAACTTCAGCTAACAATTGAATTAAAGTACACGAAATTATAATCTCCTTTTAAAACATTTTACAGAATACGATCAATTATTATGGACTAATATTGATCACCTATTATCTTATTAATCAATTAACTTTCCATTATTAGTAGTGTTTTTCATGTTCTGAAATGATCCTCAATGTGATTTCTAGTATTTTATAGACAAATAATTGATCTTTGAACTTTTATCATTTAACTTTGCATTGCAAATTTTGCTATGTTTTCCTGATTTGAGTCAGTTTGGTCTTGTTTTAAGTCTCTAAATGACGTTTTTTATTCATCTGAGGTAAAACAATTTGAGATTTTTCTATAACAGCAACATAAATTAAATCTGTCACTTCACAGTTAGACAAAGATTTATTTTAATTCCAGGTTTAAGTTTATACCCTGTTACCTATATTATGATTTATAGTGAGCTAACTAGACAAATCAGACTGTGTATTAGAGTAGTTGTAATCTACCTTTTGTTTTTAGACAAACAGCATCTAGTTTAAGAGTTGGACCAGAATCCACAGCTCGTGGTAATATCCTACTGTTGTTAATGGTGCGATACCATCGTGTTGCAGAGAGAAAGTGAATTCAATCTCTGTCAAGATCATTTTTTTAATCTCTCTAATTAACACTTAAATGCAACACAATGTTTTTGCGGTGCAGCAACGAATTGCACCTAATCCCATAATCACTCAGACTCTTGTTTGCCGTTACCTAACGATATAAAATAAACAGTTTGTCAGGGAGCGCCGTGGCTTTGTTTTTAATCCTAAACAATTCCCCCGCGTAATCTGCACACGGCGAGGGCCTCGTTCAATAAGAGCGGCGAGCACTTCCCCGAAAGAGGAAGGCAGAAAGTTGTGCGCGAATGTTCTATGCAAATGTTTGGTGTATTAGCATACACAGTTGTAATTAAAGCGTAATTAGAGAGACAAATGGTGCCGTGAAGCTCTGCGCCGCGGCCCCGGAGTCTGTTTATCAGCGAAGCCCCTTGTTTGGTTCGGCTGAAGCAGGTTTATAGGAGGCGAGCGCCGCCGACTGCTGCATTAATTGTTATCATTGCCTTGGCAAAGCAAATAGGTGCCGTAGAGCGGAGGCCTGCGAGGGCAGGGGGAGACGGGAGGGGGGGGGGGGGGGGGACGGGACAAATTAGTGCGGAAAATGAGAGTGTCGAAAATTGGAGAGGGATTAGCACGGGGCGATAATGAAGCAATTAAAGGGTAAGCGCTCGGCACTCAGGTGCCTTTACCGAGCCGGTTCACTCCAGCTGCTTTTCAGACGCTCCAATGCAAATATATCCCCAACGGTGAGGGTGAGGGGGGGGTGTGCAACGCTGGGGGTGAGGGAGGATGGGGGGGGGCCGCACGACGCGCTGCGGTATAATGCAACGTGACAGAGAACAACACAATCTGACACCAGGAGATAACAGGAACAGGACACGAAGGTACGGCAAAATGGAACGACATCACGCGATGCTGCAGCAACACTACTGCACACGTCTGGTAGATACAACAACACATCGTCACCCTATTACAGCAAAGGCCTATGTCAGTGTTCTATTCATTCCTATTATGGCTAATATGGTCCCTATGCAAGCTGGTCTGTTTCAAACATTCCAATATAACCTCATAAAACATCTGTACTGTTGATTTTTGACTTTTCTGGACGATGGATTAGCATCATATTAACACATCGTCACCCTATTACAATAAAGGCCTATGTCAGTGTTCTATTAATTCATACTTAGGCTCATATGGTCCCTATGCAAGCTGGTCTGTTGTAGCTTCAATAGTGTGAAAAAGTTCCAATCAAACCTCATAAATCATCTGTACTGTTAATTTTGGACTTTTCTGGAACATAGATTAGCATCATATTAACATATCGTCACCCTATTACAGTGAAGGCCTATGTCAGTGTTCTATTCATTCCTATTATGGCTCATATGGTCCCTATGCAAGCTGGTCTGCTTCAAAATGTTCCAATAAAACCTCATAAATCATCTGTACTGTTGATTTTTGACTTTTCTGGAACATGGATTAGCATCATATTAACATATTGTCACCCTATTAGAATAAAGGCCTATGTCAGTGTTCTATTCATTCATATTATGGCTCATATGGTCCCACGATGCAAGCTGGTCTGCTTCAAAACGTTCCAATATAACCTCATAAATCATCTGCACTGTTGGTATGTATGTGGGAAATGTCTGGAAAATACAATAGCATCATATTAACACATCGTCACCCTATTACAATAAAGGCCTATGTCAGTGTTCAACTCATTCATATTATGGCTAATATGGTCCCTATGCAAGCTGGTCTGCTTCAAACATTCCAATATAACCTCATAAAACATCTGTACTGTTGATTTTTGACTTTTCTGGAAGATGGATTAGCATCATATTAACATATCGTCACCCTATTACAGTAAAGCCTATGTCAGTGTTCAAATCATTTGTATTATGGCTCATATGGTCCCTATGCAAGCTGGTCTGTTGTAGCTTCAATACTGTGAAAAAGTTCCAATATAACCACATAAATCATCTGTACTGCTGATGTATGTAGGAACTTTTCTGGAAAATGGATTATCACATCGCCTATCACAATAAAGGCCTATATCAGTGTTCTATTCATTCCTATAATGGCTCATATGGTCCCTATGCAAGCTAGTCTGCTCTGTTGGTATGTATGTATGTCTGGAAAATACAATAGCATCACATTAACACATCGTCACCCTATTACAATAAAGGCCTACATGTATGTCATTGTTCAAATCATTCATATTAGGCTCATATGGTGTCAATCCCACCATGCAAGTTTCAGATTTTTTTATTAACAGCTTGATAATATGGTGAACATATTCTAATATAACATTATTAATCATTTGTATTGTTGAGGTATATGTAGTAACTTTTCTGAAAAATGGAATCATATTAACATGTTGTCAGAACCTGAGATGTGGAGAATTTACAATGAAGTGATGACACATGTTTAATGATGAAGATCCTGGAACTTCCTTTATTTCTGCAGATTTGGCTGCAGGTTTATTGAATTTATGGATATGCACAGCACTTTATAGTAAACTATTATTAAAGTATATCCTGATAAGTTTAGACTAAATTCCTATAAAACACTACAGCCCAAATTTGTTATCACTCTTCAGTATAAATTGATTCTAGAATCATGTTTAGAGCTTCTTCTTGATTTTTGGAGCAGCTGCCATCATGAAAAATGATAAATTGTCTAAATCAGACTTATTTTATCCTGACTTGCCCAAAAAAACGTATGAAGTGACCTAAGTAAAATGTCCACATTCTGATTTTACCAGACGTGGCTGCATCATCAATTTAGGACGAAAACTCACTTTTTGGAAAAAATCACTAATATTTTAATAGGGTGACGACATGTAACCCGACAAGCGTTGCGTCCTGAATCTCGTGGTTTGCTGATGCCGGACAAAATGTTTACGTATCACAGAACGCTGCAAAGCTCCCGGTGGCAGAAGCTGGCAGCGGCGTGTGGTCAGATCCGTAATGTTGTTTACTTATTTTGTTGATTCAGGGTCATAATTGTGTTATGTATTTTGCTTAAGGAACATCCGCCTGTGTTTACACAACGGTCAATGTTTGAGTACTTTTTGTTTTTTTATAAAAAAAAAAAAAGAAATAAAAAAAGTCCTAAGATAAGGTGTCAGCAACACTGTTCATGATACTTCCTGATAGTAATCATAGAGATAAGTATTTGTAGTACAACCAAGATGTCTCTGGTTGCATTATCAGATATACATCTTTGTGTAGTGACGTATTCCTGTGTCTCTTTTAGCTTTTATTCACTCCACTATCTAATGGAAAGAATTTAGAAAAAAAATCTTAGATTACAGGAAAAGAAGGCTAACATGAGTAAAATATTATAATTGGGAGGAGCATGACAAATGTATTCTATAAAACAACTACAAATACTAACAAAAATTTCAACTATAGCAGAGAAATTTCTTAATTATAATTAAGGACTTTTGAAGTTAATTTTAGTGCAGTGAAACAGAGACAGAGCTGATATTATCAATAATAGTGATTATTGATAGTCTATATCTGATATTATCATCAATAGTGAGTATTGATAGTCTATAGCTGATATTATCAATAATAGTGATTATTGATAGTCTATAACTGATATTATCATCAATAGTGATTATTGATAGTCTATAGCTGATATTATCAATAATAGTGATTATTGATAGTCTATAGCTGATATTATCAATAATAGTGATTATTGATAGTCTATAACTGATATTATCATCAATAGTGATTATTGATAGTCTATAGCTGATATTATCATCAATAGTGATTATTGATAGTCTATAGCTGATATTATCAATAATAGTGATTATTGATAGTCTATAGCTGATATTATCAATAATAGTGATTATTGATAGTCTATAGCTGATATTATCATCAATAGTGATTATTGATAGTCTATAGCTGATATTATCAATAATAGTGATTATTGATAGTCTATAGCTGATATTATCAATAATAGTGATTATTGATAGTCTATAGCTGATATTATCATCAATAGTGATTATTGATAGTCTATAGCTGATATTATCAATAATAGTGATTATTGATAGTCTATAGCTGATATTATCATCAACAGTGATTATTGATAGTCTATAGCTGATATTATCAATAATAGTGATTATTGATAGTCTATAGCTGATATTATCATCAATAGTGATTATTGATAGTCTATAGCTGATATTATCAATAATAGTGATTATTGATAGTCTATAGCTGATATTATCAATAATAGTGATTATTGATAGTCTATAGCTGATATTATCAATAATAGTGATTATTGATAGTCTATAGCTGATATCATCATCAATAGTGATTATTGATAGTCTATAGCTGATATTATCAATAATAGTGATTATTGATAGTCTATAGCTGATATTATCAATAATAGTGATTATTGATAGTCTATAGCTGATATGATCATCAATAGTGATTATTGATAGTCTATAGCTGATATGATCGTCAATAGTGATTATTGAGTTCCTGCCTTAAACTGAAGTGACACCAATTATTCAACATGAAACCTCAACACTGTTTAGTTCGTAAAGATTCCAACACTGTTTGAACAATGTTTGTAAAACAGTTCTGATTTATATTTCAGAACATATGCATGAAACATGAAGTAAAACTCAGCAGCAGAGGACATAAAGACGCAGAGAAACTCCAAAAGTTGTGTCCTGTACATCTAAGAGCTGCTCTAGTTCATGTGTTTGTTTTGATCCTTTGCATCGAATCGATCGGATAAACTCGTCCTGATACCCGACCGGCCGACCCATCGCTGCTAATGATGGGCGGCAAGGCAGCAGGAGCCAGAGGTAGGAGGGAGTTAAGAGGAGAGAGGAGGAGATGGGGGGGGGCGGCTGTCTGCAGCGGTACCAGACATCCATGGTTGGGGGTAATAAAGCCCCTCTCAAAGTCAACAGTTCAGAAACTCCTTTGTCCTCCTAAAAGAGCTTTTAATTTTTAACACAAACTTGCACTTAGGTATGCATGAACTTTGGTAAAACCCTGAGACATGTGTATAAAAGGCTTTAATAGATGACGGTCATGTGCTGTGCTGCCGGGTAATGATGTCAGCCCCTCCATCTCACCCCCCCACCCCAACCCCCTGCCTCTCTTTTTGGCCTCTTTGATAGAGGAGGGCCTAATGTAAATTTAATTTAGAGTGATGTATGGCAGGGACGGGTGAGTGAGTGAGATTCTGGGTTTTTGGGCAGTGTGTGTGTGTGTGTGTGGGAAAAATGGGGGCTTTTGCGAAGGGAAGAAGGTGGAGGAGGCTGAAGTGACGGGTGGGAGTGTGTGTTGGGGGGTCGGGGGTTTGGGGGGGCAGCTGGACCGGGGCGCTGCCACTCTGCCAACACTGTCTTCTTTAAGCAGGATTAATGACGGTGTGCAGGCCTCCTGAGCAGCACCAGCAGTGCCGGATTCAGCAAACCGGGGGGCCCAGGGCAGGAAGGTCTGCCCCCCCCCACCACACACCTCAAATAATTAAGAGAACGAGGATGTAAAGTAAAGTAAAGGTCATTGGAGAGGTGAAAAATAACCTTCCCTTTAAACATTTATACACTCCAAAGTGAAGATGGAATATGGTCACAATGGAACCAAATAGAGAGAAAAGGATTTTTTTTACCCAAAATGCAATTTTTTTTATATTATATTTTATATTTTTTCATATGTACATGACTGTATACGTGTGTGTGTGTGTGTGTGTGAAAAATGTTTGTTTGTTGTATTTACATTTTGCTTAAGTAAAAATATATAATTATACTTTACTACACTATATTTGGATTTTCTGACACTTATCTGTACTTTCTACTCCTCACATTTCATAAATTGACACCGTTGCTCTTTACATTATATTAACATGTTTTTGTTTCTCTGTATGAAAACTTGCCTCCTGATTGGGTTGCAGGGTCGTTTCCAACCAATCAGGTCGTTCCGTGCCTCTACGGCAACATCTGATTGGCTTGCGAGAGTAAATACAGTGGAAAGACAATCTTGTGTTAATTAAAAAAATGTAAATAAATATAACACTCAGCACAGTGATGTGAATGTGTTGGCAAGTAAATGAATAAAAAAAAGATTAAACAAATATATTATGTGTTAATGGTGAATTAGTAAATAACTAAAAGTACGCACAGTACTGCACATAATATTCACACCAAGCTTTTAAATACACATATATTTCTTATGAGGACTGAGCAGTGACTTTGGCAAATGCATAAATACATAAATAATATAAATAATATGAAGTGAATTTAAAAGTCAAGACAATGTCAAAAATGTCATATGGTGTAATAATAAAATAATAATAATAATAATAATTAATAACACATGCTACTAGATGGTTCTAGGTGGATTAAATATCATATATAATAAAATTTACCATCTTCTTCCATTACAAAATTAGACATTTCATTTAAAAAAAATCACATAAAATAATGATTTTTGTAAAAAAAATAGTACAAATTGACTTTTAAATGATAAGAAACCAACATAAACACCAAATGTACATTTTAGGAGACCTGTAAATATTTATTTATTTTATTTGCTTTTTGTGGTACTTTTACTAAAGTACTAAACTTCAGTACCTGAACCTTGAACTTGGCATTTTTACTTAATACTTCTTAAAGGTTTCAACGTATTTCATGAAAAATAAAAAAATGACTTTGCTTTTGAAGATTTTTTATTTAATTTATAAGTTGATTATAGTGGGGGGGGGGGCTACCTACACCTTTATGTTAGGACGGCCTATGAGCATGAACACACACACACACACACACACACACACACACACACACACACACACACCAGCCGTGTCTGATTTACAGAGGCGTGCTCTGCCCACGCCACATTTACCCCTGACAATGCTGTGTGTGTGTGTGTGTGTGTGTGTGGGTGGGGGGGGTCACGGCTGCTTTTTGGTTCGCAACAAGAGGGCGACATCTGAATGGGAGGAGGCTAAGCACCCCCCCCCCCTAACCCCCCCTCAGCCTGTCGCCCCCTTGTCTCGCTTCAAATGAAGTGGACAAATGCTAAATCAATGTTTTTAGTGGTGCTCATCACCATCTTCATCTCCCTCTGCCTTTGTTTCCTGGCAGATTGAGAGCGTATTGATGGCCATGACTGTCACGGCTGCCTATCAGCCAACCTTTTTTTTTTTTTTAAACGTCCTCTGGGACTTTGTTCTTGCTCGCTCTCTAAAACTGGGGCGACACGTTTTTTTTAAAATAGAAAACAACCACCAGCCGTGGTGCGTGTGCATAAATACCCAACCTCAATGCCGGATTTTTCCCGAACAAGAGATGAAACCAACGTCCTATTATCCTGTGGATTTAATGGATTGTCTGCAAACGATCGTACTGTAAATCAACACGGGGTTATTCCAACAAAACACAGGGAAATTGCAATAATCACAACCCGTGTTCATTAAAGTCGGAA
Source organism: Eupleurogrammus muticus (assembly GCA_036785175.1). Lineage (NCBI taxonomy): Eukaryota > Metazoa > Chordata > Actinopteri > Scombriformes > Trichiuridae > Eupleurogrammus > Eupleurogrammus muticus. The sequence goes on along the minus strand of JAYKQN010000027.1, from coordinate 2,258,556 downwards.
TTAGTTCCACGTCGTTCTCCCTGATTCCAGTCACCTGCGATGCTTTCTCGCGCTTATATTCACAATATTTAGACTGATAAAGGAGAAAAATGTTGCTCCAGTGGTTCAGTTGTCGTCTATTTTGTGTTTAACAAACAGGCGTGAAAGCAGATTGACTTTTATTGACAGCATCATCATCATCATCATCATCTTCTCCTCCAGCTCCACAGCCTGTTGTAATGGAGGCTGGATGAATAGTGAGTGGTATTCATCAGACCAGTGGGGGGGTGGAAAGGGGTGGGGGGGGTTGTGAGCGGCAGCCAAGATCCAATTATATATATTCATTAAGTGATAATGATATCATGGTCTTTTAACTGAGAAGAAAAGGCAGCGTAATTGAATAATAACAGTTGTACAATCCCAGAGGATTGGACCCCCCCCCCCCACACACACACACCCTCCTCCTTCTCAACCATCCACCCACCCTTCCCCATATTCCCAGCACCACCATGCAGACACACACCCTGACATGGTGACCCCCCCCCACACCCGGAGGGGCTGGAGGAGCAGGAGGGAGGGCAGGAGGCTGAGGATTGATGGAATTCTATTACTCGCTGATAGATTTATTATGAAGGGCCGAGTGGACTCTCTGCTCCACTTTGTCACTCACACTAATCAGCGGTGGGGAGGGAGTGTGTGTGTCCCCCCCTCCACCTCCCCGACACCTTCCTGCCCTCCTGCCCATCACCAAAGACAAGGTTAGCAGCCGTCTGACAGGCAGACGCGGCGGGTGGCCATTTTGGATCCGCCGAAATGGGCCAGCTGAGCTCCCCTGACCTCCAGGGTGAGCCCCTTCATTTGTGTATTAATGTGTGTGTGCGGGGGGGCACGTGCAACACCGCGGGGGCAGCAGCCGATCAACAAGCCTCCTCGCGGCAGCTCGTTCTGACCATGACGCTTCTTCCTACCACAGAGATGTGTAAACACTTAGTATGGCGGTAAGGCCCTGGCTCCGCCCCCTCCACCCCCAACTTCCTGTTTAGAGTCATATATGAGCTAGCAGGTGAGCCGCATGCCCGGTTTCCTCAAATAAAAATAAAGGATTTTATTCAACCTTGTAATCATCATTAGTAGTTTAGTGCCACTAGAAAGTGTGTGTTCCTGTAGAAAGTGTGTGTTCCTGTAGAAAGTGTGTATTCCTGTAGAAAGTGTGTGTTCCTGTAGAAAGTGTGTGTTCCTGTAGAAAAAGTGTGTTCCTGTAGCATGTGTGTGTTCCTGTAGCAAGTGTGTGTTCCTGTAGAAAGTGTGTGTTCCTGTAGTGTGTGTGTGTTCCTGTAGAAAGTGTGTGTTCCTGTAGAAAGTGTGTGTTCCTGTAGAAAGTGTGTGTTCCTGTAGCGTGTGTGTGTTCCTGTAGAAAGTGTGTGTTCCTGTAGAAAGTGTGTGTTCCTGTAGAAAGTGTGTGTTCCTGTAGAAAGTGTGAGTTCTTGTAGAAAGTGTGTGTTCCTGTAGAAAGTGTGTGTTCCTGTAGAAAGTGTGTATTCCTGTAGAAAGTGTGTGTTCCTGTAGAAAGTGTGTGTTCCTGTAGAAAGTGTGTGTTTCTGTAGAAAGTGTGTATTCCTGTAGAAAGTGTGTATTCCTGTAGCAAGTGTGTGTTCCTGTAGCGTGTGTGTGTTCCTGTAGAAAGTGTGTGTTCCTGTAGAAAGTGTGTGTTCCTGTAGCGTGTGTGTGTTCCTGTAGAAAGTGTGTGTTCCTGTAGAAAGTGTGTGTTCCTGTAGAAAGTGTATTTCTGTAGAAAGTGTGTGTTCCTGTAGAAAGTGTGAGTTCTTGTAGAAAGTGTGTGTTCCTGTAGAAAGTGTGTATTCCTGTAGAAAGTGTGTGTTCCTGTAGAAAGTGTGTGTTCCTGTAGAAAGTGTGTGTTCCTGTAGAAAGTGTGTGTTTCTGTAGAAAGTGTGTATTCCTGTAGAAAGTGTGTATTCCTGTAGCAAGTGTGTGTTCCTGTAGCGTGTGTGTGTTCCTGTAGAAAGTGTGTGTTCCTGTAGAAAGTGTGTGTTCCTGTAGCGTGTGTGTGTTCCTGTAGAAAGTGTGTGTTCCTGTAGAAAGTGTGTGTTCCTGTAGAAAGTGTGTATTCCTGTAGAAAGAGTGTGTTCCTGTAGAAAGTGTGAGTTCTTGTAGAAAGTGTGTGCTCCTGTAGAAAGTGTGTGTTCCTGTAGAAAGTGTATTTCTGTAGAAAGTGTGTGTTCCTGTAGAAAGTGTGAGTTCTTGTAGAAAGTGTGTGTTCCTGTAGAAAGTGTGTGTTCCTGTAGAAAGTGTATTTCTGTAGAAAGTGTGTGTTCCTGTAGAAAGTGTGTGTTCCTGTAGAAAGTGTGTATTTCTGTAGAAAGTGTGTATTTCTGTAGAAAGTGTGTGTTCCTGTATAAAAGCAGATAGATGGATGAATGGAGGTGATTTTCCATGTCCCACACACTGCTCTGATGACCACAGTATGTGTAGTAAATAAATCTTTAGTTTTAATATTCACAACAACTTATCAAACTTTCCATAAAATTCTAGAAACATGTTTAGAGCTTATTCTTGATTCTTGAAGCAGCCGGCATCATGAAAACTGAAAATTGTCATTTTATCCTGATTTAGGCAAAAAATAACTTTGACTTAAGCCAAAAATAAAATGTCCAGTGTCCTGTAGGACATAAAGAGTCAGATCCTTTAACTCAGGATTAAAGTAATTTCACCAGACGTAGGATGATTTAGGACAAAAACCTATGTCAAAAAAAATAAGTCAGGCCATTATTTTATTAGGCCGATGACATTTAGTTTTTTGGTGCATGTTAATGAACTATAAACTGTGTGTGCAGACTGAGAATAAAGAAGTTTCAATTGAACTGTATTAGGATAGTGATGCTGCATCGTCCTTTATAAATTGTTATAAAGTACCATCAAAGTCCATTTGAATTAATCAGTTTTTGACCCAAATACCAACAATAGAAATTATACTAACAGCACGGTTATAATCTGTAATCTGTCTTCATGTTTTCCATTTTTCCTCTGTGTGATGGTTGAGTTCGGGGCCAGTAATGTATTAGGTCTCGTGCTGTTTGCCTGAATCGCGTTTTCCCGACCACCCTGTGGGGGGTCGCACGGTCCCTCTGCACTGTAACCACGAGGCTAAAGATAAACTTTTAGGAGCTGCGTATGCATAAATAATTGATTCATCTGCATTACGTCATACGGCGAAAGCATGACATCATCATTTTAAGAGGGGGGGCGAGAGGACGAAAATGTTACTGCAGATAAAAATACTTTATTTAGTGTTGGAGCTCAGGTTTTATTCTGCAGGTTTTGCATTTTAACTGGTTTAAACAACAGTCAGATGCTCAAAATAACATGAAATAGTTTATTTCCTGTTGAAATTCTTCCTCCTCTTCATATTAACCATCATAGGATTCCTTCATTATCACTGACAATGTAGGATTAGTAACAGAGGAAAAGGAAATCCTCAATTCAAGTCAATATCTTTCAAAATAAAAGCCCAAAGAGCCTCATTTTGCAAAGTATTTGTTAATTTGAGTAACTCAGCCTGATGAAGTCAGATAAAAATACTTTATTTAGTGTTGGAGCTCAGGTTTTCTTGTGTAATATATGAATGAAACTCAATAAAACTCAGGGTACTTTGTATTTTATCAGGTTCAACATGACAAATTTGCAGATTACATGTTGCTTATTAAAACACTGACTAATATTATGTTATGATGTTTAAAAAGCAGATTATAAAGGAGCCAATTAAATAATCCCACAAACAGCTCCAATCTAAATAAATCTCTAAATAGTGGTTAGTTGCAGCTACTACTGATATTATATTAAACTATTTTATTATTGTATTGATGATGTGGATATTGATGATATATATTGATGCTGTAACAGGAACAGATAAAATACTTTATTTAGCGTTGGAGCTCAGGTTTTATTCTGCAGGTTTTAACTGGTGAAAACACACAATACATCCGTCTGATGCTGCATAGAATTAAAGCAGCGTCGCAAAAGGGCAAAACTCCGATTCCTGTTTATGCGAGGTGAGGAGAGCAGTAAACCCCCCCCCCCCCCCCCCCCCCCCCTAACACCCCCCCAACCTGATGGGAGACTCTAAATTGATTCACACACATGCCAAAACGCTTCGTAAAAAAGTCTCTTTACCTGCTGCTCCGTCCTTTCTGCTGCTCCCCGTCTGTCTGTGTTTGACACACACACACACACACACACACACACACACGCACACACAGAAATTCTCATTAGCTCATTAGCGGAGGCAGCTCTCATTTAGCCCTTTAATGACGGTTCTAGATGAATGGGCCTGGTGCTGATCCCAGCGCTGTGACTGGATTAGTGATAATGACTGATCTATGGGAAGTGTGACAGCCCCATCTCCACTCTCCCCAGGTCTCATCCTTTAGCCCCAGGCCCGCCGGAGCGGGGTCCACAGGCCGAGTCTGCAGACCCCCCCTCATCCCTCCCCCCTTTAGACTCTGAAAAGATTAGTCTGGGATCAACTGTTGGAGGTGGAACCAACAAAAGTTGTTCTTTTATTCATTGTCTCTGGATGGAGTGTGTTGTGTTTTAGATGTCATTATTAATTCAGGTAAAGCAGGTCTGTATAAATCACAAGGGTTATATACCTGGTATCATAAGAAATTTCACAGTTTTTTACATGTATACACACCTATATATAGATTTAATCTCCTTCTTATTTTTCAGTTTTCCTGCTTTAAATGATAATAAATAAAGAGTGTTTCTCCAATTACAATGGTTATAGGTTTAAAACTGGTATTAAAGTAAATCTACAACATGTGAGATGACTACAGAAGAGTCAGAATCTATTTATGTAGATTATTTATTGCTTTACGCAGCAAAAAGGAGCCAAAAAGAAATCTAAAATTGTGTTTTATTGCAGAAAATATGTTTATTTAAAACATAAACCAAGACCAAACTGACCCAAATCAGGAACAAAACCTAAAGCATTGTCAAAGCTTAGTTCAATGATAATTAGGTAAGAGTAAGAGTTAGAATAATAGATAAAAATGTATTTAAAACATAATTTAACACAAAACTGACCCAAAATAAAAAAAAAATTAAAATAAGATAGAACAAGAACCAGAAATTATGAAATAAATACTCTATTTAACACTTAAAACAAGAACAAACTGACCAAATCAGGAAATTATCTGCAAAGCAAAGTTCAATAATTAATAAGATCAGAGGTCAAAGGTCAATTATTATTCCATAAAATGCTATAAACCACTGAGGATCATTCCAGAACATGAAGAATATTTTCTGTAAATTGTTTAAAAAGGAGATTATAAAGGAGCCAATTAAATAATCCCACAAACAGCTCCAATCTGAATAAATATCTACATATTTTACTAATCCCAATGTTAACATTCTATGTATATAACATACAATACACTGACATACATAGTAATAATTTGGCTATAATGCATATATATAATATATGACCTATTGTGTTAATTTCATGTTTAGTCACATCATTTATTGCTTACATCCACCCAAACACCCAAAGTAAGCTTATTGTTTTACTCTTTTCTTGGTCATTGCTGTAAAAAATGTGAACTTTGCCTGATGATGCAGCTTCTTATGTTGCTTCCTCTGATTCGACCGAGTCGCAGCGTAAACTCTTAGTCACGTAAGACCATGTTGATGATGTGATAATTAGGTGCTTCTGGGGGAGAAATATGAAAATTAACACCAAGGACACGACCTCTGTGTCCTCAATGGTGGCCTGACCCTGTTTTTTGATGCATTGGTGAACAGAAACGTGATAATCTGGAAGGTTTCGTGTCTCTTCTCTTGTCCCTCGCGGATCACGATGAACAAAAAGAACAATCTTAGTCTGCATCGCCCCACATGTGTCGATGCTGATCTGTGTGTGTGTGTGTGTGTGTGTGTGTGTGTGATCCTGCAGACAGAACAATGCTGAATCCCAGGTCTTTCCCTCCACATGTTGGACCCCCCCCCCCCACAGCCCCAGGCTTGATCCCCCCTCCAGGTCCGGCTGATCCATCAGAGCAGGCCTGGGGGGGCCTCCGGTTGGAGACCACGGGGGACCTGGATCTCCGTCTGGAACACCCAGCAAGACCACCGGGCCCCACGAGGGCCGGCCAGACCCAATCAGTCGAGGCTGTTAAGGTGCGTATTAAGGCCTCATTGAGCGCTTACAGCATCAGCTCGTTAGGGCTGATAGTGGAGCCTTTGTCTGGGCCTGTTCCCTCTTTGTGCTGTAAACACATTAAACAGTAAGCAACGACACATATACTTCATTATGTTATAATATATACGTATATACACTTTAATATGGCCGCCATGTAAGTTAGTACAGTTTTTGGTGCAATTTATTTAACATTGAGAAGATTTATCTGATTCCACTAGATAATTTAGCTTATTTAATTGTTTGATTTTAGTCAATTTTACTCTTTTTTTTATTAATGATAATGAATTTTAATACTTTAGACTAAAATGACCTTAATCAGCAACAAATGTTACCAGCCAAAAGAATTAAATAATTCTAATCAATATTCGACTCATTGTACGAACAAAAAAAAACATTTTTTTTTCTTGAATTTAGTCAATTTACTCTTTTTTAAAGATAATCTTAGACTAAATGACCCAAATCAGCAAAAACAACTTGAAATAAACTAAATTATCTGGCCAGTGGAATTAGATCATTCTAATCAATATTCGAATATTTGTCCAAAAAACAGGATATTTTACCTGTTAAAATTGTAATATTTGCAGCGGGATCAGTTTGTCAGCTTGCTCACACAAATTGATTGGGATCATTATGAATTCATTTAATTAAACCATAAAAATAATTAGAATTAGATATTTCTGAATAGATAATTCTAATTAAATGTTCGTCTAATCTGAAATCATTCAAATAAGACAGAAAATTTCTTCGTAAAACACACATTTAAGGTAAAAGAATCCAAATGAACAGGGAGCACGTCTAAAAACTCAACTGCTTCATCTTTAACTAGAATTTATCAACAAATTATGCACATTTTTATTCAAACAAAACTACATTTAAGATAAGATAAGATAAGATAAGAGACTTTATTGATCCCACAATGGGGAAATTTGTCTATTACTTCAGCGTACAGACTGAAGAAAGAGAAAATAAAAACTAAAGAAGATAAAAGCTATAAAAATACACAACACTGTGTACAAAATTCATATAGTTTGTTGATGATCCGCATACACAGTATGCGTTATGGACATAGAATGGAGAAAAAAAATACTGATAAGTTGCAAAAGAAAAAACATATGCATAAACAAGCATATACACATTTTAAAAATGCATTGAAACAAATAAATGTGCATATGAGAAGTATTTTGGATGCAAAGGTATTGGGTCGTAAAACAGCAAATTTCTGTATTTTTGCAGTTTTATTGCGATGCAAAAACAAGTTTTATTACCAAGACAAATGTTTCTGATAGATTAGATAATTTTACTTAAATTTTACTTCAATTGTACAATTTGTAAAACATATTTCACCTGTATAGATATTTAATAATATTTGCAGCGTGATCAGTTTGTCAGCTTGCAACATCACACAAATTGGTTGAAATCAATATGAAATAATTGAGATAAGCTGGAAAATGAATAATTATATTAAATAGAATTTACCTTTCTTACTTATTTTAACATGCGCATAGTCATTGTATGCTTTAAATAAAGGAGTCTTTGATTGTGGTGTATTAAAAGTTAGAAATTGATGGATTTGACGCTATAGATTAACAAAAAAATGTTAATTTTTTAATTTCACGTGTCCTTTTGTTAAATAAGACTTCTAAACCGTGGCCTGTCAGGACTGAATCCTCCATCAGATCCCATAAATCTCTTTTATTTGGTATTTGTACGATAGGTTTCAGGAATCAGGGAAAATATTCATGAGAGCCAGTCTGGTACAGGACTGACTATATCACAGTGTCTGTATAATGTAATGCCTCCTCCTCCTCCTCCTGCTCCACGTTACCCCCCGGTGAGCGTGCCCAAGGCGCCCGGCCGACTAGTGACTAGTGGCTTCTTTCTTTTCCTCCCCCTTCTTTAATGTCATTTAGCTGCGGGGCGGCCAGCGCCTCGCCGGCCCATTAATCCCGTTCCAAATGCCATAACATTTCCCAAAAAGCCCCTGCTTCTTAAAGCCGATAATTAGAATGTCTATTTAAAGTTCACCGCTCTCCCGCCGCCGCCGTTATCAATTAGACGACGTTTAAAAAAAAAAAAAATCGGCGGCAATCGTCAACAAATTAAAAGTCTCCCGGCCGCCGTTTGACGTTAAGTGTGGAACGTGTAATAGGGGTCAGGGGCGACACTGCTCCTCCCATAATTCATTGCTGCTGGTTGAGTGTCCTCATGCAGTGGTTCGATAATGCAGACATGAAGCCGGATAAAAGGAACCGATAAAAGCAGCGAAACAGACGGAGCAACGCGCTTCATCAGAAGCGTCGCGTTCTTCTCCTCGCTCATTTACACGTTTCGGTAAACGGTGCGTCGTGCGTGGAAGTTTGTTCCGCTCCGATTCGCAGATCACATTTTACTGTTTTTTCCCTTAAAATTTACGTCCGTGCGCAGGCACCAAAAAAAAGAGGCAAAACATTTGCTTTTAATTTGAGAAAAAACTAATTTTTACTTGTTTTTTTGTATTTTTTGGGGGCGGAGTCAACATATTTACGCCTTATCCTCGTAAAACACACTTGTTGGTGCGTTTTCTTAAAACAAGACTAAAATGATCCAAATCAGCACCAAAACATGAAATAAGCTTAATTATCAGCCAATGGAATTAGATGATTCTAATCAATATTCAACTAATTATACAAAAAAAAAACATTTTTTTCTTGATTTTAGTCAATTAACTATAGATAATTGTAAACAATGTTCGACTAATTATACAAAAAACAAAAAAAGATTTTAATATTTGCATTTTGCTTGCAACATTCAGCTTGCAACAACACCCAAATCAGCTGAGATCAATATGAATTCATTTAAATAAGCCATAAAAATAATTAGAATTATATAATTATAAATTAGATAATTCTACTCAAATGTTCGACTAATTGTACAAAAAACATATTTCACCTGTATAGATTTTAATCTTTGCAGCTACTGAGTTTGCTTAATTTTAAATCCCAAAAATTATTTTAAGGGTTGTGTCATATTTACGCTTTTTCCTCATAAAACACACTTGTTGGTGCATACACATTTAGAATAAAGGAATCCGAATTCACAGGTAGCATGTCTAAAAACTCAATTGCTTCATCTTAACGAGAATGTATCATCAAATTATGCACATTTTTATTAAAACAAAACTACATTTTAAATGTGCATTGAAACAACTAAATGTGCAAAATGAGACGTATTTTGGATGCAAAAGCACTGAATCATGAAACAGCAAATTTATGTATATTTGCAGTTTTATTACTACAAGACATTTCTGATCAACAATATTTTATATGTATGTTTAGCTACACGTGAATTTATGAGTTTTAGTGTATTCATTGAATTTTTGGTGACCATTTTAAATGGGTAGATCAGTTTTAATGGGATAATAATACTAGTAATAATAATAATTCTACTCAAATGTTCAACTAATTGTACAAAAAAACAAGATATTTCACCTGTTTTGGCTGGAAAATTAATAATAATATTAAATAGCAAAATATTAATTAATATATTTTAACATAAGCATAGTCATTGTCTACTGCTGCTTTATACACAAGAAAGATGAATATTCCACTTCAATGTAAAGACCTTAAAACCCTAAAATCATTGATCCTCGTGTATTAAAAGGTAGGAACTAATGGATTTGACGCTAGCTAGATTCTCCTTGTGAAACACACAATTAAGGTAAAAGAATCTGAATAAACAGGTAGCACATCTAAAAACTCAATTGCTTCATCTTAATGAATTTATCAACAAATTAAACTACATTTTAAAGGTGCATTGAAACAACTAAATGTGCAAAATGGGAAGTTTTTTGGATGCAAAAGCACTGAATCATGAAACAGCAAAGTTACGCGACAGACGCATCATATTTACGTTTTTTCCTCTAAATAATGTCGGTGTTACACAATTAAGGTAACAGAATCCAAATAAACAGGGAGCATGTCTAAAACCTCAATTGCTTCATTTTAACGAGAATTTATCAACAAATTATGCACATTTTTATAAAAAAAACATTTTAAATGTGCATTGAAACAACAAAATGTGCATATGAGAAGTATTTTGGATGCAAAGGTATTGAGTCGTAAAACAGCAAATTTCTGTATTTTTGCAGTTTTATTGCGTCGCAATGACAATGTTTTATTACTAAGACAAATGTTGTATATGTATGTTTATCTACACGTGAAGTTATGAGTTTTTGTGTGTTTATTGTACTTTTGGTGACCATTTAAAATACAGGTGATCAGTTTGTCAGCTTGCCACATACATATCTATTGATTTAAATAAGATAGAAGATTAATAATAATATTAAATCTAAATAATTTAAAGGGTGGTGTCGTGTTTACTTACTGATTTTTTGGATATTTTTTGGGGTGCGGCGTCGCCTCATTAGCGGCTGACGATGACGCATTGGTGGAAAAAAAAAAACGGATCATTTTCCAATGGAAGCCCAAACCTTATTGTTGGGAACGTACCATCTGGATCTCGCAGCATCTATCTTCTGCTTCTTCTTCTTCTTCTTCTTCCGTGGGATAACACGGGAGCGGGGAAAGACGGATTGGTGATGAATTATGTATCCTCTTAGCAAATTGTGATATTTGTCTGGGTGACGTGATGCCGCACTCAAATCACCAGTGCAAGCATGTGGTAAATTATCTTTTCTTAAATATATCCTCCTCTTTTTAAATATCTGGAAAAATATTCAGTGTTAATGCGTGCACTGAATGAGTAGTGAAGGATGGAGAAGTCACATCCTTTATTTGGTTAAAAATAGAAATACAATTAAAAGTCCTGAATTGAGGCCTATTGCTCAGTTTTCCTGCTATAAATGACAATAAATATGGAATATCTCTACAAATACAAAGGTTATTGGACTTAAACCTGGAATCAAAACAACTATACACCAATATGTTGCTGTTCCAAAAAAACAACACAGAAATTTGTGTTTTACTCCAGATAAAAAAACTTTATTAAAAACTTAAAACAAGTCAAATCAAACTGACCCAATGTAGGGAAAACCAAAACTTAGAGAGACGGTTCAAAGATCAATTATTTGTCTATAAAATACTAGAAATCACATTGAGGATTATTTTAGAACATGAATAATACTACTTCTAATAATACTAAGAATACTTCATTTAAAACATAAAACAAGAGCAAACTGACCCAACAAATGAAAAACACCAATAAAATAAGAGGTCAATGATCAATTAGTCCATAATAATTTATTTACATCATTGAAGCTCAGGTTTTATTCTGCAGGTTTTTGCATTTTAACTGGTTTAAACAACAGTCAGATGCTCAAAATAACATTAAATAGTTTATTTCCTGTTGAAATTCTTCCTCCTCTTCATATTAACCATCATAGGATTCCTTCATCATCACTGACAATGTAGGATTAGTAACAGAGGAAAAGGAAATCCTCAATTCAAGTCAATATCTTTCAAAATAAAAGCCCAAAGAGCCTCATTTTGCAAAGTATTTGTTAATTTGAGTAACTCAGCCTGATGAAGCCTGATTAAAATACTTTATTTAATGTTGGAGCTCAGGTTTTCTTGTGCAATATATGAATAAAACTCAATAAAAACTCAATAAAACTCATGGTTTTTTGGATTTTATCAGGTTGTACGTGACAAATTTGCAGTTTGCAAGTTGCTTATGAAAACACTGACTAATATTATGTTGTTATGATGTTTAAAAAGGAGATTATAAAGGAGCCAATTAAATAATCCCACAAACAGCTCCAATCTAAATAAATATCTAAATAGTGGTTAGTTGCAGCTACTACTGATATTATATTAAACTATTTTATTATTGTATTGATGATGTGGATATTGATGATATATATTGATGCTGTAACAGGAACATTGGGTTTTACTGCAGATAAAATACTTTATTTAGTGTTGGAGCTCAGGTTTTATTCTGCAGGTTTTTGCATTTTAACTGATAACAATAACAGTCAGGTGCTTAAAATACCACTAAATAGTATATTTCCTGTTAAAATTATTCTTTCTCTTCATACTGATCATTATGCATCAATTCAAGTCAATGACTTTCAAAATAAAAGCCCAAAGAGCCTCCTTTTGCAAGGTATTTGTTAATTAGAGTAACTCAGCCTGCTGAAGCAAGATAAAAACTATATTAGAATATGCTATAGGATATAAATTTTATGTAAAATCTTAAAAAAAAAATGTCAAGTAAGTGCAGTGGAGGAGAAAGTGAAATTTTTGTTTCTGAAATGTGTGGCAGTGGAAGCAGAAATTTACTTTTTTTTTGCATCTTCCTGCAGAAAATATATTTATTGTGTGTGATGAATAAGTTTTTGTTGGCTGTGTGCATGCATGCAAACCCCCATTATGTTTGATGTCCCCCCCCCCCTCACCCTTGTTCCTCCCACCTCTCACCCAGTGTGACAGGGGCCAGCCTGGGGAGGTGTGCCCTCTAATAAAACATTTATATCCAGGAGAAACAGCGTGTCCAGCTCCAGCCACAACACGGGCTTTGACACCGGGGGCTCCTTTTGAAGTTAGCAACCAAGATTTAGAGGGGGCCCATTGTTCCTCCCCCCCCTCCCGCCCCGCCTGCATCAAGCGAGCAAGGGGCCTTCGGTGCCACTTGAAAAGACGATGACCCACATGAAAGGGCCCCCGGCTGACCCCTGCCCGCTAAGGTCGCGGCTAAACTGGTAGATGGAGAGTAATTTGTACCAACTCAGTAAAGTGACTGTGCGGGGGCCAAACAGGAAGGTCGCGCCTCCTCCTCTTCCTCCTCTTCCTCCTCCTCCTCTCTTGCCCCCGTCGCCATGGCAACAAGACATCAATGTGACATCAGTTCCAAAACACCGGCTTCAAAAAAAAAAAAAAAAACCATGAAAACGCCCACGAAACAAGGCCCCCGATTGTAGCAGGGGGGACAATCGGTCCCAAGTCGTACAGAAGGAAGTAAAGTGAGGACAGGAAGTGTGTGCGTTGCTGCCCCCCCTCCCTCTCCATCCCTGCCTCAGTATAACTGTCCGACCCCAGCCTGGCAGATGATGTCTGATAATGGTGGTCTAATGATGCTCGGGGCTGATTGAATTAGGCCAGAGGTCCAACGGGTCACAGCCCTGCAGCCTATGGGTGACTCACCTACCCCCCCCCACAAACCCCACACACACCCTCCTGGGAACAGGCCAGGATCGGTGTTTCTCGCCCCCCCCCCCCCCTTTTAGTTCCCAGTTTTTACAGCTCAACCAAAATTCTCATGGCGCTAAAATCAATGTTTCCATTGTTGGGGCGGAACGCCGCCGTCCTGAACCATGGCCAATGCGAAGAATTCCGAGTGGCCGGGGCCTGCTGGCCCGTCGGGATCCACAGATTTGATTACGAGGGGGGGGGGGGCGTTGTTTTTCAGGACCCGGCACATAAAGGGGGTGTTTGTTCCCCCGGGCGGGACAATGGGGACCTCTAAGTGGCATGTGAAACTGACCCGGTCCATGTGCAATAATTCAAGCCTTTGATTTGACAAATGTTTTCGTGCCTTCCTCCACATCCGCAAATACCTCCACTTCTTCTTCTTCTTCTTCTTCTTTTTGTTTTTTCCTTCGCCAGATGTTCCGTTCCTGGTGAGAACCGGGGCTCCAGCGCGTTCTGCGTCAAACGTTGTGTGCACGCGGATAAGTTCGGCTGCTGTTTGGCTTCTGTTGTTTGAATTAAAATAAAGGTTTCCTCCTCCGCCGTCACATCGCATTAGCGGCGGCCCCGGCGAGGAGCGGCCGCCGCCGCCGCCGCCCCGGCGTGGAAGCGAAGCTGACGGCGTGTGGAAACCGACGCGGGCGCTGTGCTGTGACCGCGTCAGCCGCAATCAGGCCCGGCGGCCGGCCAGATTAATGGTGACAGTAGGCAATATTTCCGGCGTTATTAGAAGAGAAACCTAATATTTTGGGACACGGGGGAGCCGGGCGCCGCTGTCCGTCAAAGCGGGAGGCTTCATTTGATGCTCCGCGGATGGGTAACCCCGCCACTTAACCCCTGTTAGATATTCCATCTCTCTCGCCTGCACCTCCACACACACACACACACACACACACACACACACACACACACACACACACACACACACACACAGGTATACAGGATGACGGCTTATGATGCATTTATTCCCAACACAATTTCTCGCCGCCATTACGCCGTGTTTTCACAAAGCCAAACAAGGACTCCTACACCTATATCTGCCCCCGGTAACATCAGTCCTGAGAGTGAAAACAAAATGGACCTGCCACACCTGTGGGAATACTGTGTGTGTGTGTGTGTGTGTGTGTGTGTGGTCCAATGAGCACTTTGCATTCTTTACAGGTGTGTGTGTTATAGGCCTATATGTGGCGTTCCTGAGTGTACTCCTTCTACCAGTAACACCATTTGCTCATTGTATTTTGTTTGTGTGTGTGTGTGTGTGTGTGTGTGTGTGTGTGTGTGTGTGCGTGCATCGACTCTGATCTGACATGATTGTGTGTGGCGTGCAGCGTGTGCAGGCGCTGTGAATCGTGCAGATCCTGAATCGTGACTCGTCACGTCACCCCCCCCCCCCCCCCTTAGGAGAGCTGTCGATGGACGGTGTGTTTGCATATGGATTAACGGACACACACACACACACACACACACACACACACACACACACACACCTGCAAGTTGTCGTATGCAATACTGTTATGAACTGAAAGTGGCCCTGCAGCACGTTGCATTTTGGCTCAAACCAACATGAAATATTTAGTTTTTGTTCATACGCTCAATCTTTGACTAAACTAAAACACGCTTCAGCTAAAACCGTTAAAATACTGTAGTGATGACAAAATCCAGGATTGAATAATCTAGTGTTATCCTGTATGTGTGAATAAATACTGAAGGGTTTTGCCCGATTTGGTGCAAATTGTGCAAAATTCATTGGAGTTTCCTTCAGTATGTGATGCATTATAATTATATAAATAATTATTTACATGTATGTAAATGTCTTTTGTTCATTATTGGTTTCAACGTTCACTCTGTTGCTATAAATGCATCACTTATTTAGTTTTAACATACGACTTATTATATAATATTTTCTTTTATATACCCTCACCATCATGTATTCACTGTTTATAATCTCCTTTTATAATTATTAAATTTTTTTTTGCTATTTTCTACATGTACGCCTCCTTCATGACCTTCACTACTTAAAGGTCTTTTTTGCTCTTTAATGGTATGATGAAGGTTCCTGTGATAATTGCAAATGTATTTGTGCAATTACCTTGATTTGAAGAAAACCATGAATTAAATGCACCATTTATTTGGTTTAAACATACAACACAATATATATTATTTACTATTATATACTCACACTATTATGTATTCACTGCTTATAATCTCCCTAATTATAATATAATAATAATTCTCTCTTAAAATATGGAAATTCATTGAATATTTAGTGACAGTTCATCAAAAATTCTACCCTCACACACACACACACACACACACACACACACACACCTGCAAATGTTATATATTAATACTTATCATATATAGAAATCCTCTATCTTTACCCATGAATATTGAAGTGTGTGCAACATGTTGGGGAAAATAATGAATTTACACCAGCTGGAAAACGACTCTTTGACACCTTTACTGCACAAATTCTCTTTTGACAAACATCAGGTGTGAAACAGCATCAGATGAGATTAGAGCTGAATTGACTGGTGGCATGAAAACTGTATTTTTATTTTTTATCACGTTTTGACCAAAACACACACAGAATCCCTGTTTCTGTGGCATTCCGTGGCCAAAAAACACACTCGGCAGGCAAATTGGCAAATTGAATGTCATCAACACCCAACACAGACTATAGCTGCCATGCACACACACACACACACACACACACACACTCATTTATCCAGGCTTCACACCCTTTTCACACTAGTTTCCTAATATTTAACCATGTTTAAACGCGAGTCCCACGAGTGTGTCGTTGCACCAACATTATCTCGCTGTGTGACATCAACCGTCTGAATAAAACGACGTATCAATCATATTGATCGCCAGGAATCGCTGCTGTTTGTTCGCCTGTCAAAGGACTCGATTGACAATCAATGCACAGTTGGTTTCATTTTTTGCCCATTGACTGACTGTAGTGTGTGTGTGTGTGTGTGTGTGTGTGTGGTTGGTTGGCAGCGACCCCCCTGTTTAGGGGGGTGGGGGGGGGGGCAGTGGGACAATGTTGTCCTGCTGGCGTGTGCCATCGGGGGGGTCCGGGTGCCTAACACACCATGGCGCTGCCCCATTTGTTTAATTTGTAAGGCTCTGACATCAATTGTTGAGCTTCGTTTGCCCCGTCGAAAACGTCACATGTCATCGCTAATGGGCCAAGCTGGCCGTGTGTGTGTGTGTGTGTGTGTGTGTGTGAGGTGTGCATGTGGAGAGTGTGTATGCATGCATACTGAAGGCCAGGGAGTGTGTGTGTGTGTGTATACAGGCTGAGGAGGGGCTGGTTGGGGGAATAAAAAAAAATGCCTGTTTTAATCAAGGCCCCCAAATCTCCTATGAATTTTATTCATATATTAAGAGAGAATTACGCAGCAAGATTATAAAGAGTGAATGCATAATGGTGTGAGTCTATAAAAGCGAACGTTATGCATTATGTTAAAATCAAATCAATGGTGAATTTTAAAGGCCTGGATTTGTAAAAGAACAGTTCAAACCGGCAGATATTGCGATTTCAATTTAATTCACAAAAACATTGGCAATTATCACAGAAACATTAAAACAATAAACGCCATAATGCAAGAATAAAAGCTTAAGTCAAGAGACATGTAATACAAAGACGACATACAACAGCTATTATTACAGCTGAAGAACTAAAAGAGAATCTGTGTCTAAACTTAAAAAATAGCAGTAAAGTCTTTTAACTTAAAGCACCAGCTTTGAGGATCTCAAAATCAGGTTGCCTGAAATCTCAATTTTCATCATAAACATCTAGATTATTCAGGCCTAGATTGAATCCTAAAATATAGACTCAACTAAAGTCAGTCAGAAACTTCTAACTTTATGCTTTATACTATCATTATTATCAATAATGCCAAAAAATACTGATTTTTTATTTAAAAAAAGGAGAAAATGCCAATGAAGTTGTACAAAATTGAACAAAATTCTTTGAATCAGAAAAATTCTTCAACATTTTACACCAAAACAGTGTTAACACTGGATTATTTTGCAAAATAATCCTGGATTAACAACGATCACTACATCATCGACATTGATGATGATGTAGTGATTGTTAATAATCCAGGATTAACAAAAGTCACTACATCATCGACATAGACGATTATAGTAAAATTAAAGAATAGTTTAGTTTATCATGGTTATGTTTAGTCAAAGACTGGCTGATGTTAGGAAAAAGCAAATATCTCATGTTGGTTCTCCACCACCATGTTTTAATAATAATAATAGAGGAGATAAAGGGACAAATAAAAATGTTTTTTACTGCAAGTGTCTGCTTTGGTGTAAAAGTACCCTAAAATAACAATAAAATATTTTTTTAAATGGCCACCAACATTACACTAAATACACTAAAGCTCGTAACTTTTCACATGTATATTAACTACTGTTGATTGGAAAACATTTGTCTTAGTAATAAAACATATCATTGTGTAAATATAGGTATGATCCAAAATACTTATTATATTTCAATGCATCTTTAAATATTTAATAAAAACGCACATATTTGCTGTTAAAATCTATGTATGCTTAAAGCAATTGAATTTTTAGACTTGATACTGTTTGACCTTAATAATTTACAGTTACACAACAACTTTGTTATTAAAGTTATAACAGAAGAAGAAAAGTTCTGAGCTTTCGTGAGTTGTCTACAGGTATTTTGAAAAAGCAAAAAACGTGTGTATCTCTGAAACGAAAAGGTGAACTGATTTGCTCTTTTTGGTTTAAATTTATTCCTATTCATGAATTCTAAGGTACTTTTACACCAAAGTTGCAGTAAAATGTCCTTTAACTCCTCCACTTATAGAACTGACCCCTGTTCTCTGTTTCAGAGATATACACTGATTTTTTACAAGAGCCGCCAACAATACAGTAAATACACGAAAGCTCAAAGATTTTCATGTGGAGATAAACTTCTCATGATTAGAAACATTTTTCTTAGTAATAAAACTTATCATTGTGTAAATATAGGTATATATAATTTTCATTAGTTAATACATTTGCATCCAAAATACCTTTTTTAATATTTCAATGCATCTTTAAATTGAATAAAAATTTGCATAATTTGCTTTTAAAATCTTCGTATGCATAGAGCTATTGGATTTTTAGACTTTGATACCAGTTATTTTGGAATATTTTACCTTAATAATTTACAGTTACACAACAACTTTGTTATTATAGCTATAACAGAAGAAGAAAAGTTCTGAGCTTTATGGTGTATGTGTATCTCTAAAACAAAAAGGTAATCTGATTCGCCCTTTTTGGATGAATTTAATCTTATATATGAATCCTAAGGTTTTTTAACTTTTAGAAATGATCCCTGCTTTCTGGCAGCAAACAGCCAATCAGGCATAATATAAAAACAACATCTCTGTTCTGTGGCGGCTTTTTATTGGGATTTGAGTCGTCGTTGCCTGAATCTCTGCAGCAGTAAAACGTTGAAGGGGAAAACAACAATAAAAAGTTGACCCCCCCCCCCCCCCCCCCCAGATGGACAAACAGAAACGGGCCGGCGGCCCACGCATGCAGCATGACTCCATCCAGGGAACAGGCCCGGTCACATCAGCTCTTTGTCACCAGGCCCCCGAAAAACATGTTTGTCATGTCGCCCTCTGAGGGGGTTGTGTGTCCCCCCCCAAGACTCGCCAGGTCGGACATATAATTACTCGCTTGGGGGGGGGGGGGCGTCAATGCCGGCCATTCATCCCGTCGTCTTACGGCGAATCATCGGCCGGAAGTGATCTAAACGCGACCGCGGGAACCTATCGCCGGAACGTTTGAAAAAGCAGCGCGGGGGAGTCCAGGGGCATAATTCTGTTGTGTGTGTGTGTGTGTGTGGTGAAGGGGGGGGGGCTGCTAATGCATTCACACCCACACAGATCGACTCAGCCCGACAAAAGGGGCTGTGTTGTCTATTCTCGGCAGCTGGGCAGGACGCAGAAAACGCGGAATCCTTTGTAGGCCGCAGAGAAGCCGCCCTTTGTCAGGGCCTCGCTGGGCCGATTCTGTCGGACGCCTTCGCACGGCCGCTCAGGCATCCAACGTTGCAACAAGGCTAAAGAAAGTTTGCATAGATTAGCAGTGTTATTGCAAATGTTGAGCCCACTTGCGCGTTAATCAAGCCCTTTCTTTCAGGCCTTGTCTTGCTGTTTTTGGGGGATTTCTTCGTAAAAAACTGCTGAATGAACGAGGCCTGTTGGCGATAGAGAGGGAATATGAATCAACAAATATTACCAGTTTGCCTTAAAGGTAGTTTTATTTTTATAAAAGAACATTGATGCTTTGTTTTTATCTCGGTCATGTGAACCAAATGTGAACACAAATAGTCTGCAGCCAGTAAACGGGCAGAAAATAATAATAATTCATATCATACCAGGGTGATTCATAATTTTTCCTCCACTGGATGCAATAAAACTTGGTTAAGAGGCAAAAAAGGGAACGAAACTACGTCACAACAGCCTCAAGACAAACACTCAACACTGTAAAAAATGGACTTTTAAGTAAAATAAATGCAATTAGTCCAATATTGAGTATAATTCTCTTCTTACACTGGCAGATAATTAAGCTTATTTCATCTTTTTCCTTGATTTTACTCATTTTATCAGGATAAAAACAATACATTTTCACTTGTTGAGGTTTCACAATCTTTAGCCAATTCTGCTCGTTTTTGAGCAAAAAAGTCAAACACTCAACACTGCAGAAATTTTAAGTGAGAACAATTACAATTAGTCCAATATTGAGTATAATTCTCTTAAATGTCTTGTAATTCTCTGATTCCACTGGCAGATAATTGAGCCTATTTCAACTTTTTGCTTGATTTTAGTCACTTTTTTACCTTTATTGAAGGAAATGTTAGGTCCAAAAAGAAAAAAAAACTTGAAATAATGACATAATGAGATGATTCTGCTCAATACTGTACCAAAACAATAGATTTTCACTTGTTGGGATTTCACAATATTTAGCCAATTCTACCCACAGCCCTCGTTTCTGAGGAAAAAAATGTATTTTAGATTTTATCTACAGATAAAACAAGGTCTCAGGTGTCTGAATAATCACATAACTTAGATATCTTCCAGTTTCAGGAGTTTTAGTAAAAGAGCAGTGTTTCCTGTTCAGTTTTAATGGGAAACTGCAACAAAAAGAAGGAATTTGATGCTAAAATGATCTTGATTTTGACTCATTTCGATGGCTGAAGATGTTTATTAGCTTTAAAATAGACTTTAATTGAGCTTCTTTCAAGTTTTTGCTTGATTTTATTCCATTTGTTCCTTTCTTAAAGGAAATGTTAGATCAAAATTAGGATAAAAACTTGACATAACCACATAATGATGTAATTCCACTCAACATTATACCAAAAACAATAAGTTTTTAATGGTTGAGATTTCAGTTTTCTCTCCCCTGCTACTTTGGCATTATTCTATCCATGACCATCGTTTTGAGCAAAATGTGCATTTTAGATTTTATCTGAAGACAATACAAGATCTCAGGTGTCTGAATTAATCACATAACTTAGATATCTTCCAGTTTCAGTCATTTGGATTGATTGATTGATTGATTGATTGACATTGCATTAGCAACAGCAGATCTGCAGAATAAAATAATTAAAGACATTTATAATATAATAAAGGATATAATTAAAGAGAGCTGCACCATGTTTTTACTTATTTCAGTAAACGAACAGTGTTTTCCTGTCATTTCTAATGGGAAACTACAACAAAAAGAAGGAATTTGGGGCTAAAATGACCAATTTGAACTTGATTTGACTCATTTTGATTCATTTTGATTATGTTTTATGTTTATCGGCTTCAAATGGACTTTTTAAATACTCTTTTGCAGCAAACGCTGTCTGGCCGCTTTAATTTATTCTCTGCAGCTGGAACACCAGAAGATTCCGACCCGATGAGGGGTTCAAGGTCACGGGAGCATCCCAGTGCAAATGTTCCGCTTCCTGTGCAACACTGTCCTCTCTGTGTTTGAGGCTTCGGCCGCATCGTTGATCCAAAAAAACTTTCCGTCTCCCGGCTTGTCGTGAATGCACTAATAGACAGGGAGTATCCTCCCTGCCAATCAAAATGAGCCTCTTGCCCTCGGCGGGGTGGAGATTGTTGCAGCGGCACTGAAGCATCCTGTTTAGTTATTCAATTACCATAAAGGCCCGTTACCTCAAAACAAGATTATTGAGTTATATAAAAAACTCTATTTTGCACAAAGAATGCAGAGATATGTAAAAAAAAAAGAAAAAAAGCTGAAACCCTGCCGGGTCTGTGACCTTTTGGAGTATTTTGACTGTCAGGTTTTAGATATTACATGTCTATTTATGCCCAGGGGGGAGGGGGGGGGGCAAGAAGCGTTTAAATGGTTTAAAATTGGGTTGTTGGAGAGGACGGATAAAAGCGATGAAGATGAAGAAAACAGCAGAAAAATGGAACAAGCTCACACGTCTCCATAATGGGCGCCTTTTCCCACGGATTGGATTAGCCTGATAAAAAAAATTACCCCCGAACACCCGACGTTTTTTAACGTCTCCTCCCGTAAATTTCTCCAAAGACGACGCTGTGCTCAGGTGTGTGTCGCAGGTGTGTGTCCAGTATGTCTGCGGTTGTGTTGCACAGTGCGTGTCACAGCACGTTTAGCAGCTCTCGTCTTGTCAAATCTCGCTTGGCTTGCGGCCCACGTCGCAAATGAATGTACGGCTCCTACGCACCTTTGGTGATTTGTTATCAAAAGGGCTGTTTAAATAAAGCATTTAGCGTCGGGACATGAGGGTTAATGAGAGGTTTGGGTTCGCTGTGTTAAAACTGAAGGATGCACGCTAACGTGTGTGTGTGTGTGTGTGTTTTCAGAAAGGGGGCGGAGCCATGGCGGAAATTCTCTTCAACAACAGTGTGTGTATCCGAATGACCCCCATAATGCACTGTATACACCGACTTCATTTCATGATTACGGCCCCCGCTGTCAGATGATGACGAGCACGCGGCTTTTATCGGATGTCCTCAGATACTTCCTCCTCCTTCATTTTCTGCTCGCTTATTATTGGGTTAGTCTATATGATTTACTGTGCTCGGCATGAAGTGCAATGCATTACTGCTCTTGTGACTCATATTTATGTTGGCAGTGTTCGGTATGAGCTTCTCTGGACACACAAAAAAAAAAACTTTTATAAGTGAAGGCAGTAATGTGATTACTGCATGAAAGAAAACGTGAAACAATATAAGAATCCACGGGATTATAAGTGGGAACGTGTGTAATTATGAACCTCGAGGTGAAGTTTTAAAAACTGTAAAAACTGAAAATATCTTGTTTTCAGTACAATTAGTTAACATTGAGTTGAATTTAGCGTATTACACTGTGCAGATAATTTAGCTTAGTTTTTTTTTTCCTCCTGATTTGAGTTGATTTTGTCTTGTTTTACTTAAAACAAGACTTAAAACAAGACTAACATTTTCCTAAAGTGTCTAAAAAAATCGAGGGATGGAGATAAAAGTTGCAGGGAAAGATGGTGATTTTCACTGTAAAATCTGAAATCTTAAAAAGCAGAATAATTATTGTGATTATTATACTGCTAAAACTGAAAGTATCTTGTTTTCAGTACAATTAGTTAACATTGAGTTGAATTTAGCGTATTGCACTGTGCAGATAATTTAGCTTATTTAGTTTTTTTTCCTCCTGATTTGAGTTAATTTTACTTAATACTTAAAACAAGACTTAAAACAAGACAAGGAAAAGATGGTGATTTTTACTGTAAAATCTGAAATCTTAACAAGTAGAAATATCATCTTTTTAGTACAATTAGTCCAATATTATAGTCAACCTCAAGTTGACTATGATCAGAAGCATGTTTTGAAATTAATAGTGATTATTATACTGCCAAAACTGAAAATATCTTGTTTTCAGTAAAATAAATTAACATTGAGTAGAAATAATCTGGTATTGCATTGGCAGATAATTTAGTTTATTTAGTTTTTAGTTTTTTTCCCTTTTTTGGGATAATATGGTCTTGTTTTATAAAAACAACACAACATGTTCTTAAATTGACTATAAAAAAGCAGTGCATGTGGATAAAAGTGGCTAAAGTAGCAGAGAAAGATGGTGATTTTTACTGTAAAATATAAAATCTTAAAAAGCAGAATAATTATTGTGATTATTATGCTGCAAAAACTGAAAATATCTTGTTTTCAGTACAATTAGTTAACATTAAGTGGAATTATAGTATTGCATTGGCAGATAATTTATCTTATTTTTTTTCCCTGTTTGGGGTTAATTTGGTTTAGAAAATTAAAGAAAAACAACACTTTCCTAAAAAAAAACAATTAAATTTACTATAAACAAGTGAAGGATGTGGATAAAATTGGCCAAAGTAGCAGGTGTGATTGTCACTGTAAAATCTGACATCCTAACAAGTTGTTTTTGGTACAATTAGTTAACATTAAGTTGAATTTATCGTATTGCACTGGCATTGCATCTTATTTCGTTTTTTTCCCCCTGATTTTGGGTAATTTGGTCTTGTTTTAAGAAAACTCAAAAAAATCTAAGGATGTGGATAAAAGTGGTAAAAGTAGCAGGGAAAATAGTGTGATTTTCACTGTAAAATCTGTAATCTTAACAAGTGGAAATGTCATGTTTTTGGTACAATTAGTCCAATATTGAGTAGAATTATCTTATTCCATTGGCAGATAATTGACCTTATTTTAGGTTTTTATCAGATTTGGGTCTAACATTTCCTTCTAAAAGGATCAAATTGACCAACATCAAGAAAAACTTGAAATAAGAGAAATTATCTGCTGGAATAAGATAATTCTACTCAATATTTGAGTTAATTCCACTAAAAACAAGATATTTTCGCTTGTTAGGAATCCATTTTTTACAGTGTTGGCTGTTGTGACGTTGCTTCACTGAATATTATCTTATGTAATTGAGGAGAATTTATGAATCACTGTGGAAGGAAATCAATTATTATCTTTAATTTACTAGATTCAGACTTTTTCATGTTCACATTGGCTCCTGTTTTCAACACTTGGTGTATTTTTTTCAGTGGGACTTTGCACTGTGCAGGTTTTACCATCATAACCAAAAAAAAAAGAGAAGTTGGAGCAAGTGCATGTTAGTTTTTAGGTGAAGTGTATGATTTGGGATGCAGAATTTACAGAATTCAGGTGATTTTTTTTCCTGCAACTCTGCACATATTACAGTCGTGTGTATAATATACACACTGGCTGCATTTTTTAAAAATCAGACCAGAATCCAGAAAGTCCCCAGACTGTCCATGAAATCCTCAGAACCGGGGCCGGCCCGGCAGCAGTGTGTTTGTCCAGAAGAATCGTGCATTCAGCTCCCAAAATTGAAAGGATGTTACAGGCTGAAGTAACAACAACAGTCGCTTTTGATGAGCGTAACCTCTTTACTTGATGTACCGCTTCTGGCAAATTAGCTTATTTTGAAATCAGCATGCTTTATATTAAAACCTCCGGTGCCAGAAATTCCTGCTTTTTTTTTTTTCCCCCCCTCTCTCCCTTAAGTGACTGGCAACAGATAGAAGCCGCTTGTAAAAAAAAAAAGAAAAAAGGAAGCACAAAGGCGCCCGTTCAGCCGGGGCTTTGGCCTACATAAGAGGCTGCAAGCCTCTCCAGCTCCGCGGATTGAAGTGGTGGCACTTAAAGACGCGATTTCACTTTGAACCGACTTATTCCTTGAGAAAATACCACGTATATTGGATTTGAACCCGTGTTAAATCCGACCACATGGCCTGAGCGGGGGTTTTTAATGGTAATCAATTGGATTAGAGTCTCCCTTGTCCGCGGTGCTGACAGAAACATAGGGCTGATTTAAGGCCAGGCCGGTGTCCCTTGTCACATGCGCTGAGTGTACCACAAACTATATAAATCAACTTAAATAATTCAATAAACCCCAGATTAAATTAGCGCTTAGATATCAAGAGGGAGAAAAAGACTCGCTTGTGAGACTAATTTCAGAACCAGTTTGCTCAGAATGGCACCGCAAAGATAAACCGAATGCCGGGAGCCCGTAAAGTTTGCATATCTCGGACGCTCAAAGCGGCTGGAATTTCCAGTTTTTCCGTTTTAACTTGTGCTAAATTATTGTTGGTGCACAACAACAATGTGATCAGCAGCGGGTTTAGTGGCTACATGTCATTGCATTTCTCCATTTCCTTCCTAATCAGGGCCCTAAATTCAGTTTTCTATAATTATGAAGTAAAAACAATGTTGTGAGAGCGTTTTTTAAAAGTTCCTTATTGTAAAAAGTGAGTTTTTTTATTATAAGAAGGTCGAGGTGTTAATAATAAATACTGCCCGATGCTTGGAAATGCAGGTCTGAGAACTCCTGTGAAGTTGTGATGTCAGAAGTGTACAGCCAATCAGAGGACAGCCCTATTAATATCAATGACATTCCATTGCATGTTTATCCCATACAGCACAATAAGCTAGAATATACATATTTTAATATATTAAATCTTCTTTTAGCACATCCACTGTCATGTTAAAACTGCAAAAATTGGCATAACTCCATGATATGATTATTTATAGTAGACTATTGCATTTTTTCTCCTCCATGTTTTTGAAAAATCACATTAGTTTTATTCATATTTACTACCAGTTTTACCCAAATATTTTTCTGAAAGTTCATTCATACACACATTAAATTAAATCAGATTTTAATTGTGTACCAGATTAACCAATCAGCAGCCACTGTGACGCTCATTCAGTTTAAACTAATGAAGGCTGTAAGTGACAATTACTGACCAACCAGGTGTGGTCATGTGACCATTTACAAAAATGTTGGACAGATGTGAGAAGGCTGATGATATAAATTTTTCAATAAAATTATATAAGCATTACAAGTTATGGTTGCATATACTTACACATCAGGTTTTTAACCCTAAATAGTCACATTAAACCTCATGTGACGTTTATGTCACAATAATAAAAATGTTAATGAGCTGCTCAGATAATTCAGATGATTCACTCATTCTTGAATTATTTTATTTTCTGTTAAAAGTTGTTGTTAGACCTAACCAGCAAAGGTAGAATATAATGATAATCTATGATATATGTTGAGAAAATGCAAATAAAAAGACTAAACATGAGCTGTAGGAGTAGTAGTAGTTTTCTTAAATTGTCTAAAAGAATCAAAGGATGTGGATAAAATCGGCTAAAGTAGCAGGAAAAAGGGTGATTTTTACTGTAAAATCTGAGCGACTCAAGTGGAAATATCCTGTTTTTGGTACAATTAGTTCAACGTTGAGTAGAATTATCTTATTTCATTGGCAGATAATTGACTTCAGTTCAGGTTTATGTCCTGATTCAGGTCTAACATTTCCTTTAAAAAGGGTTGAATTGACTAAAATCAAGAAAAAAGAACTTTAAAATAAGCTAAATTATCTACTAGTGAAATCAAATAATTCTACTCATTATTGGACTTAATTGCACTAAAAAAAAGATATTTTCACTCGTTAAGATTAAATCTTTTGCAGTGTTGAGTTTATCTTAAGGCTGATGTTGCTTCACTAAATATTATTATAAATATTATTAAATGTAATTGAGGAGAAATCATGAATCACTGTGAAATGAAATCAATTATTATTATTATTATTATTATTTTCCCCGTTTCTCTTGTGGCTTATTTACTGGTTTCAGACTCCTTATGTTTAGTCTTTTATGCAAATTAAAAAAGACTAAACATGAACTGATTCATGTTCAAATGATCAAAGGATCCCAATGTGACGTATCTGTGACATCACAGATCTCTGATAGTAGTTAGTATTAGTTAATTTAGTTTAGAAATGTGCTGTATTTGCTCTGTACTGTTTCCTAAGGGTTAACGCGTCTTCTCTGGGTGTAGAATTACCCAGAATGACTTTCTGCAAACACCAGTCTCTTTCTCCAAAGAGAAACTAGCGTTTTCTCAGAAAGTGACTCATTTATTCTTCTCTCTGACCCGTCTGCATCAATCCCCACGCATCCAGCTGTGTGGCCAGAGTTCAGCCCCCCCCAGGTGTTTTTCCCCCTGATTGACAGACAATGCAGCCAGTGTGAGCGGTGTGGACGCCCGGGTCAGAGGCCTCAGCGTCCGTCGCTCCTTCTCCTGCAAACTGTTGACTCACGGTGATGAGTGAAAGGTGGAAGATGTGCCTGCATCAGGTTGGAATGATCACGGCCATTTGTTTAAGCTGCAGACTTTTAATGGCTCAGAAAAATCCACAATCAATGAATCACATCAGTCTACAGAAATTCACATGTTTTCCCCTGTTCTAAATTTACCTTAAAGGGTTAATAGGACACGTTTTTAACTCTCTTATAAAGTGAGTGGAAAAATCCACTTCATTATGTTTATTATAAGAAGAAATAGCATCATAATAAGTATAACTCATTATAATAATATTATAATAAGTAATAGTTTTGCTTTAAAAATGCTCAAAAACACGATGATCACAAACCAGCTTCAGTCATACTGATTTGTTAAATTTTACAATTCCAACTTGTAAATGCAAATAAAACTCCTCAGTGCCACTAAAATTCTAATTATTTGAAAAATCTGTCCATTATAGTAAAAGTATGGAGAGGCTGGACCTAAACGACACCTCTTATTACAGATTTTCTTCTTATTTTAGATTATACACATTTATTTTATTGTCAAATTAAAACCAATTTACTGCCTTCACATATAATTCAGTGTAATGTCAAAATTAGATGCGTTTGCCCTATTAACACTTGGTGTTTTTTTGTCATTTTACCTCAAAGATTCATGTTTTTAATATTAAAAATTACAATATTTTGCTTTTATATTTTCTACTTTTCAAGGGAACGTTAGTGTTAAGCTTATATATATATATATATATATATATATATATATATATATATATATATATATATATATATATATAGTCAAATAAAGGTCCTGTCTGTCTAAGGTTCTATGCTAGCTTTTCCTTAAATAACTTCATTGCAACTATTATAAATTACAGGTACAACTATGACGTTATGAGCCAAGTTTTTAAAAACCTCGTACTTATCCTTTAAAGTGAATTCCCGTTAATTAAAAACCAACATGTACGACTCTGTTGTAAAACGCATCCGAACGCAGGCGACACGCTGCCTTTAAGAGGGGGGCACCAGTTTATTCATTAAGAGATAAGTTTTGTCTGACCTTCTCTGAGGCGGGGTCAGAGGTCAGACCAGTAAAGGAGGAGGGGGGGGGGGGGGGGTTTAAAGATGGCCGCCGCCGCTGCTGGAGTCCGTCTTCACTCGAGCCTCCGGGGCAGAAACTTCCTGTTTTGCTGAATTAAACAACAAAAGCCTCCTTGTTATCATGCAGTATTACTACCTAGCTCATCTTAGGGATAATAAAGGGGGGGGGCAGGTCCTGTAATCTACAGCTGCGGTGGGGGGTCAATTAATCTGGAATGAAGCTTTTTTTTTTAACCCTACCATTCCTCCTCAGTTTCTAATGGGACATTGATCAGTTGGTGGTGGGAAGAAAGGGTGTGTGTGTGTGTGTGTGTGTGTGTGTGTGTGTGTGTGTGTGTGTGTGTGTGTGACACAGTCATTCCAAAATATATGGTTGGATGCTGCAATTTTTTATTTTCCTTTTCCTTTTTATTTCTAACAAAATAAAATAATTTATAATATTTAATTCTAACATCACCACTTAACTGCACAAGGACCCTCGGACACACACACACACACACACACACACACACACACACTGTGCCGATGTTTAATTACATTAATATGCAATATCAGTCGTTAGCGGCTCTTTAATTATGAATGAAGATGTAATGACACCACCATTAATATTTAATTAAAGGGCAATAAAGTGTTATTTGGCAGCATTACAAAACTAGACACCAATAAAGGAATGTCTTTAGCCAGTAATTATTAGAGACAGAAGAGCCCCGTCCCTCTTAAAAATTGACTGTCTGAAAGGTAAATACGGAGGACACGCAGGGGTCAAACGTGTGTGTGTGTGTGTGTGTGTGTGTGTGTGTGTGTGTGTGTGTGTGTGTGTGTGTGTGTGTGTGTGTGTGTATGTGTGTGTGCTGATC
This sequence comes from Eupleurogrammus muticus, assembly GCA_036785175.1. Taxonomy (NCBI): domain Eukaryota; kingdom Metazoa; phylum Chordata; class Actinopteri; order Scombriformes; family Trichiuridae; genus Eupleurogrammus; species Eupleurogrammus muticus. The sequence continues at coordinate 2,229,068 of JAYKQN010000027.1, read as the reverse complement.
AAGCTGCACAGAAACCAAACGTCTTTTCTGTTTCTGCGAGCTAACAGATATAAGTAAGAGCAGGGGGGTCATGGGGGTCTGGGGGGGTCAAAGGGAGTGAATGTGGTTGTATAGACATGGTGAAACCCTGGGGGCCCCCTCCGTAGCCCCCAGCCAGGTACACACGGTCCGAGGGCTTCAATCCACTCTCTCTTCCCTGATGAAAAGGTTTTACAGGACGTCATTTAGACAGTTGTTGTTTTGTCTTTTTGATAAAGTATTTTTATCTGTGCTAAGATTGTTTTTGTGTTTGTGGAGATATTCCAGATTTATTGTCATGTCTGGCAGGACAACTACAAGTTAAAAAAGGCCTGTAGTATAAGTGGATAAAGTCCTAGTTAAGTCTTTTACTGTTTGCATCGTCTGTCACAGCCTGTTTGTGGATTCGCTGAAATTCGTCCTCTGTTTTTCATGGAGATGTTGTGTTGCTGTTAAACTGTAAAAAAGCTTTAAAAGGCAAATCTGTCATTCTTGATTTTGTAAGATAAGATATAAGATATGGGAAATGATATGATAATTTATAAGATATGATAATATATAATATATGATATGATAATATATGTATGATACAATATGATAAGATAAAATAAGATATAATATAATAGATATGATGTGAAAAAATATGATATGATAACATATAAGATATAAGATATGGGAAATTAGATATGATAATATATGATAATATATAATAAGATATGATATAAGATATTGGAAATTATATGATAAGATATGATATGATTATATATATATATAATATATATATATATATACATATAAGATATGATAAGATAAGATATAATAAGATATGATATAAGATATGACATGATACAATAAGATAAAATAAGATATAATACACTAAAATATGATACGAAGAAATATGAAATGATAACATAAAATATGAATATGATAAAATATGATAAAATACAATATGATAATATATGATATGATAAAGTAAGATATAATATAAGATAATAAGATATGGGATATGATAAAATATAAGATGTGAGATATAATAAAATATGATAAAATATAATAAGATATAATATGATAAAAGATGATATGGTAAAATATAATAAGATATAAGATATAATAAGATATGATAAAATATAAGATATACGATATAATAACATATAATATGATAAAATGTGATAAGATATAAGACATAATAAGATATGATTTATGAAATGATAAGATAAGATATAATTTGATGAGAAATGATACGATATACAATATAAGATAAGACCTTATTGATTTTTTAAGGAAAATGAAGCTTCAACACACACAACTTTTAAAGGAATAACTTTTAAAGTATAACACTCTACGTACCCAACTTTAGATTATTGCACATGGTTATAGAAAATAAATAAATTGCATGTGGCTATAAAGACGCAGCTGGTCTGTTTATACAGTAAATACAATAAAATAAGAATTAAACTATAATAGAGGGGATATAATGGAAAATATATGTGAGTCAGCCACAAATCACGTTGGACAAGATGAGAAACTACAGCTTTAATCAGGTGTCTAAACACGTACATTTTGTGTTTATGCTTTTTTTTTTTTAACAAAATCACATGCAAATATACACATGCACACACAGACACACAGCTAGAGATCATTAGACGTTTGTTTTTTAAATAAGTAAGGAGTTTTTCCTTAATGACTTTTGTGCAAACCTAACTTAAAAGATGATTTATTTGAGTATTTATTTAGTATAACTGGAATCTGCATTAAATAAAAGTGTTTTCTGATGCAAATCTCAAAGTGAAAAGTAAGAATCCTCCGCAGCAATAGTTGTGCTTTTCATCCATTTCTGGTTGGTGCCTATGGGTAAAAATGTCCAGAGTTGCCCAGGCAGGAATGCGTGATGCCAGCATTCACACACACACACACACACACGTGAACATTGAGATGCTAAAGCTGCAGCTTGTTTACACAAACTTTTTTCTCCGGGGACAAAAGACGCAATGTGGCCGCGGTGCAGCGAGTGGGCCGCGGCCGACAAGGCGAGCACACAGGCCGCGAGGCCCGGTTTGCTCTGGAGGGGATGTTTACGCCGGTGGGCGGGAGCATTGTTTTAACCCAGAAGGCCACGCTGCACACACACACACACACACACACATACACACACACATGCGTGGTGAAATCTGTCCGTTACCGACACCGTTTTCATTCGATTTGCATCAACGTCGACGTGAGGCTTTCACTTCTTTCCCTCCATCGCTCTAATTGGTTTCTTCACTTTGGGCCATTATGTCCAATCAGTGGCTGCAAATTGAATCCAAACACCTTGATTTGACTTTTCTGCAAAACACAGAGAAATATGTGCAATGTGTGCATTTCTGGAAATTCTACAGTATCTGCAGCAAATTCTGTACGGTTAAGATGCAGTTATTGTATCTGTACTAAAACACAATGTTGGATTGTTTTTTTGCAAAACCTATAGAGGTATCCCTGATTTATTATCATTTGTAGCAGGAAAACTGAAAAATTCGCCTGGTGTTTAAGTGTTTAAAGTTATATTTAACTCTTTTCTTGTTATAAATGTGTTGTTTCCATCCAGTTTACATCATCTATTGCAGCCTTTTCTTGTACGATCTGAGGCAAATCTGTGATTTGTGATTTTGTAAGATGAGATAAGATAAGATGAGACCTTAAAAAAAGCTGTCCAACACTGTTAAAACTTTTAGAGACACACACAAAAAGAGTGATATAACACCCAACTTTAGATTATTGCACATGGTTATTGACCCAGCTGGTCTGTTTATACAGTAAATACAATAAAATATGCACAAAACTATAAATGAAACTATTGAATAGAAAATGATATAATGGAAAATATATAATATTTAAGCTTCAGCCACAACAGTTTTAGGAAGAATTCATTGTGTACAATCTGTGTATCAGTATATAATATAAAACTGTAAAATACGTCATATTTCCATCATGTTTGCATCATCTATTAACAATGGGTTAAATATGTGCAGGGACAATTCATGCAAAACACGTATTATTGATAATAAAAAAAGTAAAAATGCAAATGTTAATTGCAAGTATGTGACGAGATGCTTTTATTAAAGGCTTTTTTTTATTATAAGGAATCATAGATGTCTTATAAATACACAGCCTGTGTCCAGAAACTATGCCTCCCGTAAGGATTTCCGTGAAGTTGTGATGTCACAATTACACAGCCAATCACAGAAGACGTGCTGCAAAAGCAAAGTATATCTTACCTTTTTTAAACAAATGGATTAGTCACTGCATCAATGAAGAACAAATGCAATGTTATTACATTATGTATGTCAGAGAAATTCCCCCATATTGCAAAGTTATTGCTTGTATCCCTCATTTTATATTGCGTCCGTATTTTAAATCACTGTTTATTTAACACTGCATGCAAACTTCAAATCCACTAGAAGCTTTTTCTTTAGTTAACTCATGCTGTTATAGGAGCTCCTTATCCACCTGGTCTTCACCCTTAAATCAAGACGATATCCAAGCTTATAACTTGAAAATGTCAACCCATACGACCCCCGTCCAGGCGGCCACTTCATCAACATTTCTCGGTGGGTCAGTGTCCTTCGTTGGCAGAGCACATCAATTCCAGGGGGGGTGAGGGGATGGGGGGGGGGCATGGATCACGGCCGCCTCTCGTCACATTGACCAGCTCATTAGCTCGACTTAATACACGCCGAGGGAGCTGTGAGGCCTGCAGGAAGTCGCTGTGACACGTGCGCATGCACAGAATTTATTTTAGATTCGTTTGTGCGGTTTTTAAATATCAAAAATCCCCTCAATATCATTTTTTTTTTCTCCTCTCAAGCCTCTCGCCGAAGCTTTAGAAAAGGTCAGTCTGTCTCATTAATATTAATGAGCGTCTTCTGTGATTGGCTGATATGAACGGACGGGCGACGACTGTGTGTTGTGACATCACAATTTCACTGATATCATTATCACTATATATATATGTATATATATGTATATACATACATATGTATATATGTATACATGTATATGTACATATATATATATATATACATACATGAATATGTACATATATGTATATATACATATGTGTACATATACATGTATGTATATATATGTATATATGTATATATCACTATTACTATATATATATATATAGTAATTTCACTATCACTATATATACGTATAGATATATACGTATATATACATATATGTATATATATGTATATATATATATGTATATATATGTATATATCACTATTACTATATATACGTATATATATATATATATATATACGTATATATATGTATATATATATATGTATATATATGTATATATATATATGTATATATATGTATATATACATATATATACATATATATATATATATATATATATATATATATATATATATATATATATATATATATATATATATATATATATGTATATATATTAATGAGCGTCTTCTGTGATTGGCTGATATGACCGGACGTGAAAGGGCGACGACTGTGTGTTGTGACATCAAAATTTCACTGATATCATTATTACTATATATATATATATATATACATATATACATATATATGTATATATATATATACATATATACATATATACCGCTATAGTTGCAATGTAGTTGCTGCAATGCAATGTGCTATTCTAAACGTCCACTGTTTAAAATTTCACAATAAAATCACTAACTCTGAGTGGTGCAGCTACTTCTAATATGTATTGTTTAAAAATGTAATCTACATTTTGAGCTGCTATGGGATCCAGACGTTTCAATTCAGATGCTTTAAACTTTGCACTTAAATGCACACACACACACACACACACACACACACACACACACACACTACGCTGTAGATATATATACTTAGTCTGGGAAAGGAATTATAGCCAGTAGTATAACTGAAACGATGTTTTCTTAATGATGTAAAACTTGATATGCAGTGCAGCTTCCTTCATCTCCTTCCAATCACAGACAATGTATGGATAATCTCTGTTTTTGCTCATTTGGAAGCCAGTGGAAGAGACTGGGCTGAATCTGCATATAATCATCAGAAAAATCTCCCCGGCAGAATATATTTGCATAAGATTATTACTCATTGGCAGTGACCCCCGAGTGGGGATGAGCCACGTTACTAATAGGCTTCTCTTAATGCTAATATATAAATCCTTGGATATATATCCACTTTGACATTAATGACTAAATGTTACTTCTCAGCCTTGTCGCGACGATGATCAAAAGTACTTCACTTTGCTTTTTTTTTTGTTCCTCTCTTTAAAATTTCAGTTCTGTCTTTCCTTTTCCGACTAATATTGTGGATAAAAGATTTCCGCGTGTCAGGCCAAAAGAGGAGGAGATTAGTCAGTGGCAGGGAAACTTTTCGGAGTCGCGGAGGGACTTCGAACTTGGGGGAAATTAACGCGATTTTTTTTCCTCGTGAGATAAAAATAACATTAATACAGTGCTTCTCAATTATTTTCTGTCGCCCTCCCCCCATGGAAGAAGAAAACATCGCGCCCCCCCATACAACTTCATGTACCTCTGTAAAACACTGTATCCTTATTAACGTATAAGAGAATTAAAAAAAGAAAGAAATATGGACCAACTTACAACAAAGAATAGCTTTATTAACTAACAGAAAAGATTTAAAGTGCATCTGAAATTAAAACATAAAATTAAATCCTTAATTAAAATTAATTAAAATTCTCATCCCTGTTAAATATGTTTTCATGGTGTCACTTGGTGTCTATACTTCATACTCATACTCTGTGCTGTATGCTCCCTGTGCTGTATGCTCCCTGCACACACTCTGCTGCCCCCTAATGTAGTGGAGGTGCAATTGCACTTTATTCTAGGATAGTAAAAATAATAAAACTAAAAAAATTAAAGGCATGTTCCCTGAGGTCAAACGCGCCCCTGCTTGACGCCCCACAATTTGAGAAATACAAGTTGTTGAGTCTCTTCTATGTCTGAAATGAACTAAAGAAGCTAAAATGCCTTTAAAACCTATTTTTTTTATTATTTTTATCTGACTGGTCCTGTTCAGTATGCAGCGTGGGCAACATCTCAATTAACCAGCAGCCCCCCCCCCTCACCAGCAGGCTGCTTCATAATATTTCCCATAATGTTTCATCCAATTTGGAGAGGTTGACGTTTACCCCCTGCAGGGCTCGCGACACAATGACTGAAGGCGAGTGTGTGTGTGTGTGTGTGTTTGACTTTCTCTTCTTTTACCAAACTTCCTCGAAAAAAAAGCGGGCACATATAATTTTTTTTTTCTCAGATTTCCTCGTACATAAACTTAACAGCCCACAGAAAAGCACAGAGGGTATGTATATATACTGAATATGTGCGCGAGAGGGAGTGTGTAAAATATTATTTCGTGAAATATCGCACACGCCGCGGAGGTAATAGACTGCGGAGATGGGGGGTGTTTATCGGACAGTACCGTTGGTTAAAAATAATGTTTTAGTAGATTTTTTCACGGGGCTGGATGACATAAGAGCCCCCCCCACCGTCCCCCCACCTACACTCTGGACTTTTTGAGAGGCCTGACAGTCATTTTAAGGCCTCCTGTCATTGGCGTGACCCTCCTTTTACCTCTCTACCTGACTGACCGACCCCCCCCGAACAGAGGAGTCACCCCGGTGGAACTGATGCCCCCGATCAGCGGCGGGCTGGAAAAGCATAAAGGAAAAAAGAACGGGTACAGGGTGGTGGGGGGAGTAAAAGAGGAGAACGCTGATGCAGCACTTTCAGGGGGAGAGTGAGGGAGGTAAAGAGGGGGAGGGAGAAGTGGGAGGGGGTGGGGGGGGGGGTCTCATTTATGATTAAAAGATAGGCCAGATAACCCTGCGAGCCTGGTCCATCACTCTCCTTTAAAATGAGGCTCTAATGGCACCTGGGGAGGCTGGGGTGTCATTAAAACAGACTCTCTGAATCCTTAAAAAACCCAGGAGGTGGGGGGGGGGGACCCTGCACCGGGGGAAGGGGGGGGGCACCTAGGCTGCCTCGGGGGTGTGTGGATAATCTGTAGAATCCGTGGCGTGTGAAAGTTTTCCTCGCGTTCGGAGCAAGGAAATCAGCAAAAGTCGCCTCGGAGCGAGCGGAATTACAGGATCTTTAGTGTGTGTGTGTGTGTGTGTGTTTGTGTGTGTGTGAGAATGGTCGTGCATGTGTGTGTGTGCACGCGTCCGCCATTGCTGTGTCTCTCTCTCTTCAACATGTCGGGCCTAATGAGTAGGTGATTAACGATAATGTATCTCATTAGTTAAAACAGGTTTCATAATGACACGCGGAGCCACAGCCACATCTACAGCTCCTCTTCAAATATGGCTGCTCACAGCTGGAGTCAAAGTCACAGTCAATGCCACGCTCCATCTGCTTAAAATATATATATCTTATTTTTTAATTTGTGTATCAATAGTTTCAGGTTTGTGTATCCGCTGTATTAGAACTAATCGATTCTGGCTTGATTATACACCGTATTTTACTTGTATTTCTATGTTTCCTACAACCAGAACATGGTTTGTAAAATTCTCATTTTTAGTATTTTTCAAATCACATGGCAGTGTTCTTTAATTGATAAATGAATTTAAATGTACTTTGCTGTGAAATCTACATTTATTTACACAGTAATGTTACTGTAAAATGATTACTACAGTGGGTGGCTGTATATTTCACAACAAATCACAGTGGTCAGTAGGAGTTTTTCACCTGATACTGTAAATACTCTGAAATCACAGTATTAATTGATTTTTATTGTAAAATTATTAACTGAATGCCATAATAATTTATATTATACAATGAATCACTTAATACTGTAAGTACAACTGAAATCACAGTACTTAATTCATTTATAATGTACAATTAATTACCTAATACCATAAATACAACTGAAATTACAGTATTTAATTGTTTTTATTTTACAGGAAATCACCTAAAACAAATCACAGTAGTCAGTAGGAGTGTTTTACCTGATACTGTAAATACTCTGAAACCACAGTATTTAATTGATTTTTATTGTAAAATTTTTCACTGAATACTATAAATGCAACTGAAATCACAGTATTTAATTGTTTTTATTTTATAGTTAATCACCTAATACTATAAATACAACTGAAATTACAGTATTTAATTAATTTATAACCTACAGTTAATCACCTAATACTATAAGTGAAACTGAAAATACAGTATTTAATTGATTTTTTAAAAATTTACATTTGTTCACCCAATACTGTTAATACAACTAAAATCAGTATTTAAATAATTTATATTGTACAATTAATCACCTAATACTGTAAGTACAAATCAAATCACAGTATTTAATTGTTTTTATTTAATAGCTAAAAATCCAATACTGTGAATACAATTGAAATCACAGTATTTAATTAATTGATAATGTACAATTAATCACCTAATACTATAAATACAGCTGAAATTACAGTATTTAATTGTTTTATTTTACAGTTAATCACCTAATGCTATAAGTACAACTGAAAATACAGTATTTAATTTACATTTGTTCATCCAATACTGTAAATACAACTAAAATCACAGTATTTAAACAAATTATATTGTACACTTAATCACTTAATACTGTATATACTGAAATCACAGCATTAGTATAAATACAACTGAAATTACAGTATTTAATTGATTTTTATTAATTTACATTTGTTCATCTAATACTGTTAATTCAGATGAAATCACAGTATTTTATTTATATTTTACAGTAAAGACAACACTTTAATCAGAAGTATTGTATGGATGGAACTTTATGGATAACTGCTGCCAGTTAGTTACGGTAAAAACCAAGGTCCTGGTTTTACAGGGCGTACCCTAAACCCACTGTAGGTCTTTGACGGAACCTCCTGGTCTGGACCGATCCGGACTCCTCCATCCTCCATCCTGGTTCTCCCTGTGTAAAGGGCAGCTCATGCACGTTGCCAGCCCACATTACGGCCTCGGTCCAGAGGAATGCTAATAGTTTGCAACCCGACCCGGAGGCCCTCCCGTGTTACCCAAACAGGGCAGTACAACCATCCTGAAACCAACACCATGAATGTTTCCATTCCTCATATTGAGATATCAGTATCTTTATAGTTAGAAATCATCCATATTTTAGCGGCTCATCTTCAGCTGTGACCATAAATCTTCGCTTCGATGGATCTCGAGCAACGTATCCGTCTTATTTTGGGGGCTTGTATCTACACGGTGTTTTAGTCTGAAAGGAGATACACAGAGGCGGCTGACATGATGCCACCGGAGGAGGCTCACTGGGTAGAGCATCAATCACGCTGTGCAACACTTTCCATTTTTGACATTTCAACAGCTTTGAGAACTTACAGCCGAGGTGCAAATCACTTTAAAGGTACAGAGTTTAACATTCAGCGGCATTTAGGGAACTCTGGTGGAACAGACTCTGCGGAAACAGGGACGTATTCACGTGTATGATTGGATTAGTATGTAATCCAATTAACATAACAATTGTCGTGTCTTTGTTAGCTTAGACAGACAAATCGAATAAATGCATTTTTCAAGGTCACTGATTGTCCTACATGTTAAAAAAAATGAAATCAGAGGCCTTCTCCCACGAACCATTACTACCTCAAGATTTTGAAATAATTAGCTATTTTCTTATACTTATGAGATAATCATAATTTTGTTGTAATTATAAGATACAGGAGTCAAACGTATGAGATAAGGCCTCTAATTTCTTATACATTGTAGGTTTATAAGTGTAGGTCTGGTGTACATAAAATGCAGTATATTACATTTATTACTTCATGCTACTTGGAGTAATCATTGCTTCTAGTTAGCTAGCTAAGTTAGCTGAACGTCAGCTAACCTGCAAGCTAGCTAATTTAGTTGCCAACCTTATGTGTGGAAAAATGTGTAAATTATATACAAAAAATACGTAAAATAGAATTAGTTATACTATCGAGCATGTGATAACATTGTTTTAACTAGATTAGTAAATAGAATGCTAAAGTTAGCATCTGATTTTTAGCTTCTGACTTTGTGGTTAAGGGGAAATTTAGAACATATTTAGCATCTATTTCTCAGTTTTTGCTCATGAAAATGTCTTTAATATTCTTTAAACCCACATTTTGATGTGAGAAACCTTTATTTTGCAAATGAAAACAGAAAAAAGGCAATTTCACTAGTATTTCTCCAGTCAAACCACATAAGACCAGGTCTAGGGTCTAAATATCCGTAACGTTTTTTGTTCACAGACCTTGTAAAGTCTATATATTACAGACTAGATTATTAGCTTTTGACCTTGTCTGTTTTTTAGCATCAAAGCACATCTCCTGATGTGAGTTTGAGGCGGTCACCGTCACATCTGGCCTTTTACTGCCCTTGAGGCAGACGTTTCTTACCAGACGTTTTTACTGTATTTCACTGATCGTTTTAACCTAAATCCTAAACTTGCAGCTATATATATATATAATTGAACCATGTTGCAATTGTAAATTCAGATTTTGTGAATATTGGTTCTATATTGAATAATTAATTTGAATAATTTTACTATATCTCTCTCTCTATATATATATGCTTGTTATAAATATTACAATTAAGTATAGATGGACAGTACTACTGTCACATCTGGAATTTTACGGCCCCTAAGGTGGACATTTTCACCATCACATTGTGACATTACTGTATTTTACTGATCATTATTTATATATACATCTGATTTGGTCAATATTTATTATATTACTATGTATGTATGTACTACATATGTCATTATAAATATTAGATTTACGTGTATTAAAAAGCATGTACTATGTTTTTTTAGTATTATCTATGTTAGTCTTGGACAGGTAAACAGATGCAGACTGTTGATGTGTGTTAGTTCTTCAGGGTGTGTTGTGGCTTCAATGGACAATGTGTGTGTGTGTGTGTGTGTGTGTATGATTGTGGGTGGGGGGGGGCTTTGTTGACGGGGGGGGAAACACTTTTAGCACATTCTCAAAAGCAGCATTTAGCATTGTCACAACAACTGCTTAGGAAAAGCCAAGCCTCCATTAAACAAGGGCAATGATGCACTACAAAGTCAGAACCCCTCAGCACGCCCCCCCCCACACACACCCCACACACACCCCACCCATCCACCCCCCTCACCCCCCACGCTGCATAACTTACAGCCCCCGTGTTGTGTACAGTTTTGTGGTACACGCCCGCGTGTGAGAGTCTTTCTGAGTGATTTCCAGTGTGAAGTTATGGTGTTGATTAGCGCAGTGACAGGTGCCATGATTAAAATGGCCGATAGTAATAGTGCAGCATTCATGCATTGACAACTTTGCTCTGCATGGCTTTGTGAGTGGTGATGTATGACACCATTAGGGTAACCTCAGGGCCCTGGAGGACACTTATCTCCCTCGTCACGTCCTTCACACTTCCCATTCTCCCTCCAACAAAAGGACGCCTGTTCCCCAGTCTGCATGCTTATGAATTGTGTGTGTGTGTGTGTGTGTGTGTGCATGCTTTATGTCTGTGTATATGTTCACTGTCCATCTCTGGTTGTGAACATGAATTCCTCTTTATGTGGAGCATGCTGTTGTGTTATGTCAGGTTCAAGCCTTTTTGTATATGAGCAGTAGAGGTGATTACTCTGGTTTATAATATAATGTATATAAGTAAACAAGATTTTATGCAACCTACACTTCAGTTTATCAAGCATTTAACCTGTTAAAATGCTCCTGATGCAAGTTCAGCATTGAGTTTCATGCATAAATCGCATGATAAACCTGAGCTCCAACACTAAATAAAGTATTTTTACTGCAGTAAAACCCAATGTTACTGTTACAGCATCAATATATATCATCAATATCCACATCATCAATACAATAATAAAACAGTTTAATATAATATCAGTAGTAAACCTGATAAAATCCAAAAAACCCTGAGTTTTATTGAGATTTTATTCATATATTGCACAAGAAAACCTGAGCTCCAACACTAAATAAAGTATTTTTATAAGGCTTCAGCAGGCTGAGTTACTTAAATACTTTGGAAAATGAGGCTCTTTGGGCTTTTATTTTGAAAGGTATTGACTTGAATTGAGGATTTCCTTTTCCTCTGTTACTAATCCTGCATTGTCAGTGATAATGAAGGAATCCTATGATGGTTAATATGAAGAGGAGGAAGAATTTCAACAGGAAATAAACTATTTCATGTTATTTTGAGCATCTGACTGTTGTTTAAACCAGTTAAAATGCAAAACCTGCAGAATAAAACCTGAGCTCCAACACTAAATAAAGTATTTTATCTGCAGTAAAACCCAATGTTCCTGTTACAGCATCAATATATATCATCAATATCCACATCATCAATACAATAATAAAATAGTTTAATATAATATCAGTAGTAGCTGCAACTAACCACTATTTAGAGATTTATTTAGATTGGAGCTGTTTGTGGGATTATTTAATTGGCTCCTTAATAATCCCATTAATCTGAATATATTCTTCATGTTTTATGGACTAATAATTGACCCCTGAACTCTTATCTTATTAATCAATGAACATTGCATTGCAGATAATTTAGCTTATTTCAAGTGTTTTTTTTTCCTGATTTGGGTCAATTTTGTCTGTTTTGACTTTTAAATAAAGTATTTTTATCTGCAGGTAAACACAATTTTAGATTTTTTTGCTAAATTCTAACTATATTTCTATTCTATTATTCTATATTTCTCTATATCATCAACATAAATAGATTCTGACTCTTCTGTAGCCGCCTTACATGTTGTAGATTTATTTTAAAACCACGTTTAGGTTCATCACCTGTATGGTTGTAGAGATATTCCAGATTTATTTCCATTTATAGCAGGAAAACCAAATTTTCATAAAAATAAATGTGCATTGATTGACCCACCAACCAACCATAAGTTTGTTTTTCCACATTCTTTCTAGTATCTATCAGTATCTGTTCTTAAAGAGAGATTTGCACAGTGAGGTGAATTTCATCATGTTTTATGTCATGTTAACTATGGTAGAGTAAAGTGCATCGCATAAACTCAATAAAATTACAATGCAATGCAAAGTAAATGAAAGACTGTGACTTTACAGCGAACTTTTTTAACGTTAGACGCCAGGAACCCTGTGATTTCCACCTTTAACGTTACCCATCCCGCCTCTGGATTATGGTTAGAAGGCGTTAGGCTAAATCCCCCCGATCAGTGTGCGAAATTAACACCTGCCCAAGTGCCAGATACGTGTAGATTTTCCGTTTGGCGAGTAAATGTTGGAAGGCTATCCGCCCCGCCGGTGGGTACATATCTGAACCGAAATAGACGTGTAATGAAATATCTGGCGCGATGGCCCGAGGAAATTATTCATGTCTGTGCCTATAGTGTGGACATATGTAGGAGCCGTATGTGTTTTTCTACACGCGCCACGAAAAGTGGAGGAACACCAGATGTGATCTGAGATGGAGGACAGATGTATTCAACAGGGTGTTATATTAATGCGATGTTTAATGCACAGTCGGTGACACAAAAATACGCGATTTCATTATCAATTATTCAAAACATGCTTTTTAAATCTACTTGGCAGGTGAGTCCAGAGGTTTATTTCAGAGTCTGGCCCCTGTCATGGTTTATGTGGTTTAGTTATGAAAAGAAGAAAAAAACATGCAATGCAACATTATCCTAACAAGGCGTCTTGTTACACACAACACTGCGAAAATTGAAGCCTTAACGTGTAAAAATTACCATTTTTTGTATAATTAGTCCAATATTTTGTAGTTTTATCTTATTCTACTGGCAAATAATTTAGCTTTATTTAAGTTTTTTTCTTTATTTCAGCATTGTTTCTCTAAATATTTAATAATTCTACTCAATACTGGACTAACTGAACCAAAATCTGTTTTTGCAGTGAAGCGACTTTTTTCTGGTAGATTATTCTATAAAACAAATAACATTTTCCTGCTGTTCACCCGGTTGACATGAAGAATAAGCTGCTGTTCTAACTATTTCAGAGTTGTAGAATCACATCTAGTCTGCTCTGTGGTGTTTTTGGTAACTTATAAGCCTTAAAATTCATGGATTTTTTGCAAAGACGTGCACAATGTTAATGTACAGTGCAAAAACTGAAGCTTTAACATGTGAAAATGATTGTTTTTGGTGCAATTAGTCCAATAGTTAGTAGTTTTATCTTATTCCACTGGCAGATAATTTAGCTTTGTTCAAGTTTTTTCTTGATTTTAGCCAATTTACTGAAAATTTCAGGCTTGTTTCCCTAAACATATAATAATTCTGCTCAATATTGGACTGAACAGGGCCTTTTCACAGTTTTTGCAGTGAAGCGACATCTAATCTGATCTGTGGTGTTTTTTGTAAGTGAAAAGCCTTCAAATTCATGGATCTGTTTTTGCATGCACAGTGGTAATGTACATTGCAAAAACTGAAATCTTAACAGTTATTCTCTTTTTGGTGCAATTTGTAATATATTGAGCAGTATTGTCTTATTCCACTGGCAGTTAAAATGTCATACCCTTATTTTTTGGTTCCATTTAAACCAATATTGACAAGATTTTTTTTCCCTGATTTGGATCAATTTGGCCTTGTTGGAACAAAACCTCACATTTTCTTTAAAAAGTAATTAAATTGACTAAAATCAAGAAAAAATCGACTAAATATTGGACTAATTGGAACCAAAAAATAGGTATTTTGATCTGTTAAGACTTCAGTTTTACAGTGTAGTTACAGTCAGGTGGCTTTGGTTAGGATAGAAATATCACTTATTATCTCAGGTAAAGTGAACTAAACTGTGAGATTCTGTACAGACAAAGCAGTTTTTTTAGGGAAAAAGCTCCAAAAACTTGCATGGACCCCCGTGAAATTTGGCCCTGACATTTACGGTCCCCACAGGATAGATCCTTATAAGCCCAGCCGCCCCCCCCCCACACCACCCTAAGGCCGTCATTCGTGTTTTTTTTAAACCACTTTGTGGTTCGCCTGTGGAAATCCTGCTGAACTAAGACGTGTTAATATTTAGCTTAAAGCAGCCCCCTGGTACGTCTTCGGGCCTTTTAGTCCTGTTTCAACACGGCTGTTTTTGGTGCCGCCAACACCAGCTCCATGTGGTCTAGTATTACGTGTTACTGCTTTAAAGAGCCCCCCCCGAGCCCTATGAGGATTCCAGAATGAGGTATAATTAATAAGAATTAACACACTGTCCTCTATATCCATCTCTCTCTCTCTCTCTCTCTCTCTATATATATATATATATATATATATATATTTATGCAGTTGGAGCTCAAGTGAAATTCATACCATCAGGTCTTCCTCGTGCTCATGGGACCTGTCTGTCCTGGGCAAATGTTTGTGAGAACACCTCTGTAAACATGCACATCCTTACTGGGGTCAGCCAAGGGGTGGCTGACACCTAACGCACCCCCCGCCCCCCACAAACACCCCCCCCCCCCTCGACCCCAACCCTCGCCACCGATACTGTGGCCATGTCAACGGAAGTGTTAGGCAATACCCAGTTTTCCTAACAAGTTGAACCCGGCCCGGGGGCGCCGCGGCATCCCAGGCCTCCCAAACACATGTCCCCCCCCCCCCGCCCCCGCCAACCCAACCTCGCTTTCAAAAATACACACACCCTTATTTCTGTCGCCATGCAACCCCCCTAATTATTTCTGCTCGCTGAATTTGAGACGATTGGGTTCTTGAAGTTTTGCGGAGGGGAATGGAGTCTGAGTAGGAGGAACACCCCCAGGTGACGGGATATCAGAGGCGAGGGGGGGGGGGTAACACACACACACACACATACACACACACACACACACATGCCATCCTGATGGGAAAAACAGACACGAGTGTTAAGCTCTGGCTTTGCCCGGGTTTGATAACATTTGTAATGGAGGTGCTTACTTACTATGGGGTGGACGGTGGGTTCCAGGTTGGAGGGGGGTGGGGGGGGGGGGGGGTGGGGGGGGGTCATAAGAATATATCTACATACACACTTTTTATTCCCAAAGATCTGTATTTTAACATATATCTAACAATGGGCATTAGTGGTAAACATATTCCATATCAGGATGATTAGTAAATGTCACTTTGGGACTTAATGAGTTAAGTTCAGACATTAAACCTCATAATGAAGAGTCTGGGGGAACCAACGTTCTCGTTACACCGGTGTAACAACACTGTGGGTCCTTATGGGTAAAGAAGGTCTCTTATAACATACTTTTTACATTTATGTTGGTTTTTACCATTTTTTTTCTTACAAACATCATTATTTTGTGCAATTTTTGACACAAAAAGTCAAATGGTGTAGCAGAAAAATATACTAGAGTTTTTCACTTAAAATTTATTTTAAAAACTTTTTTAATTAAAGTTAAACTTTTTGGTGTTAGGTTTTTTTGGGTTACACCACATGCAGTTTTTTGTCCTTTATGCCACAAACAAACTTTAAACAATGCAAATCGTGTTTTTTTGACCGATCTAATGCAGTTACAGCTTCTTGAGTTCTAGAATTTTATATACCTCCATATATTATTATTATTATTTCTGTTATTTAAATTTGCAATTAAAAAACAGTCAGCTTTTAATTTGCTTTTTATTTGACTACAAACACCTGTTGTCGGCGTATGAAGACGTTTCCCTGAGTGATGTAATGGGAGAAACAGGAACATAATTAGAGTGATGTTGTATTGACTCGTAGTTTCGGTGCCGACATGCAGCGAGATTTTTTGTTTTGTGGACAAAATTCCCACGAGTGGGATTAAAAGGCGTGTGCGTAACGCGACGCCGGGCCGCGTGACGAGCTTTTATTTTGTTAAATAATTATATTTATTAGGGAAAAATAAGCATTGCATCTCAATGATATCCGCCTCAGTCCAATTAACGTGGGGCGGATCTCATCAGTGCAGGAAGTGTGGATCAATAAGGACCCGGGGAGAGTAATAGCTTTCACCTTAAAACACACATAGTCCAATTAGGTCCCAGTTTTCATGCCCAACATCTGACATTTTGGGAGCTGCTGCACGCATGGGTGGTTAAATATGAACATCCACACCAGATGATTCTCAACAATAATTGATGCATTTTTTTGCATTTGTGCTTTGCAAAGTATTAAAGTTTTTAAAAAGTACGTCGTGTGGGGAGAGAAGACGGGCGGCGGCCGGCTCCCAAATGGCAAATGGCGAAGTCTAAAAGGAAACAAGTCCGATAAATCACGGCGGCGAAACCCGAGTCCGCGGCTGATTTATCGGCAGCTGTATTTTTCTAGTGTCAACTGATGTTCCATAAGACGCGGCCAGCGTCTTACGTTGCCCCCCCAGCCAACCCCCCCACCGTTGGGCCTGCATAACCCTGCACAACACACACACACACACACACACACACACACAATTCCTTCCAGTCCATCAACAGCCGTCCAGCATTTAAATATCGGAGCTGCTCCTGCGAGACTGTTAAACGGACAGATTGAGATGAATGGCAAACCTTCTAGTGCTAGCATTAGCACACTTATCCTATTAGTGGGGCAGCTCCAACACATTCGATACCCACCACACACACACACACACACACACACACACTCAGCTACTGCTCCTGCTGTTGGTCTCAGGAAACCCGCTTCAAAGCCCAGATCTGGCGTCCCGGTGGCTCGCCCCCCCCCTCGATGCCCCCCACCCCCCGCTGAGCTGCATACCACCACGATGTCGGTCTGAATTCGCTCCCGCCGCAGTTGCTGCGCGTCCCGCCGCCACCCGATCCCCTCCAACGACTAGTCAACGTAAACTATTTGACGAACGCTGTGTTCCCTGGGGGGGGGAGTAAAAACGCCCCCCCCCTCCCCAGGGGGGGGTTTAATGTGATTCTCGCTATCGTAATTATCCCCGGGTAACGTTTGATTTACAGTATGTTATTTCTATTTGGGTTACGGCGCTTCTTGATTTCTCACACTAACACACACACACCCATATAACACATATAACACACACAAACACACCCTGAAAACACGTTGCCAGTTTTAATCTTAGTCATGTTCAAAATGCTGACAGCGATACGAACGTTGTTTCTTAGTTTTCCATGCAGCGAAAATAGAATTACCCTTTGAAACGCTAATAAATTAACTCATTAAAGGGCTCGCGAACGGCCGATAAAACACACATTAGTGCTGCGTAAGTGCTTAATCAATACAGAACTCACACGTATTATCACACTACAGTAAGCCCATTATCCACGATGGAGTACTCAACTCAAACTCAGGCTTTAAGAAGACAACACACACATATAGTCTCGTTAGAAGTTTGAGAAGTGACTCCATGTTTTGCCTCCTGCTAAAAAGAGGCCTCAGACAACAACTGAAGGGTCAGCGTTTTTTTAATCTATGGTGGTGACCTCGGGACGGGTCGCGGGGGGCGGGGGGCTATTTCTGGTGGGAACACTTTTTTTTTGTAGGAGATGGGAGACTAAATAAAACGATGAACTTCTCCACTTGTGTATCCCACCACTATCCTGCAGCAGCTCTTTAGTTCCAGTGTTCACCATCACCATGACGATTACATCCCACCATTTTATCCCCATTCAAACCCCCGTTGTCTGTTTTTATCTCGTAATTATGACTTTTTATCTTATAATTTAAACTTTGCATCTCATAATTCTGACTTTTTATCTCATAATTATGACTTCTTATCTCATAATTTTGACTTTTTATCTTATAACTTCAACTTTTTATCTAATAACTCCAACTTTTTATCTCATAATTATGACTTCTTATCTTATAATTTCAACATTTTATCTCATAATTTTGACTTTTTATCGCATACTTTTGATTTTTTATATAATAACTACTTCCCTTATCTCATAATAATGACTTTTTAACTGATAACTTCAACTTTTTATCTCATAATTATGACTTCTTATCTAATAATTCCAACATTTTATCTCATCATTTTGACTTATCTTGTAATTTAAACTTTGTATCTCATAAATTTGACTTTTTATCTAATAATTTCAAGTTTTCATCTCATAACTATGAATTTTTTTATCACATAATTTGAACTTTTTAGCTCATAATTTTACTTATCTCATAATCAGGCTTTTATATCTCATAATTATGACTTTTTATCTAATTGTATCTCTTTATAAAATTGTAAAAGAGAAAAGGAGGCATTTCTATCTTGCTTTTCTGGTATTATTTCATTGCTCTGTAGTAGGGGTGGGCAGTCCTGGTCCTGGGGGGCTGGTGTGGGTCCAGGTTTTTGTTCCAACCAGCAGTAACACGCCTGATTCTACCAATGAAGGTCCTTAACAAGAGTTCTAATGTTTAATTAGTTTAACACATGTGGTCTGGACAAAAAAAAGACATTTTAGGTTGAATCTTCAGATTTTGAGTAAACGTGATTGACATTTTGCACCATTTAACGAACCAATCAACTAATCGATTAATCGTTTCAGTAAATCAATGGATTTCTCTCCATTTCATCCATCACAATACTCACTGTAAATCCACCAATTTCTTACTTGATTGAGAAAACTAAGCAGCTACACCAAAACTATATAGAATATAGAGCTGTAATGATTAACGATTAGTTGTCAGCTATCACATTAATCACCAACTAATTTTATAACCGATTTGACTCGTTTTTAAGAAGAAAATGATGAAATTCTCTGGTTCCAGCTTCACTTTTTCTGTTTCTTTATTCTTCTGTAATAATAAACTGATGATCTTTGGGTTGTGGACTGTTGGTCTGGACCAGTGGTGTCAAACTCAGGTTCTGGAGGGACGTGTGGGTCCAGGTTTTTGTTCCTGGACCTGATTCTACTAATTAACCACTAGAGAGCTTCCTAACTTCCTTCATTAGTACAATCAGGTGTGTTGCTGCTGGTTGGAGCAAAAACCTGGACCAGGTTTTCCAACCCTGTTCTATATGGTGCAGGTGGAGACAAGAAACCCACAAAAAAGCTTATATAGGGGGTTACACTTTTACATTAGTAATAGATTTTATCTACAGTGCATAATACATGAAGAAATCAAAATATACATGGAAGTAGTAGAAAAATAGAGATTTACAAATATGCACAATATGCATCCAGCTACGGATCTGATCCTATTTTGTTGATGGAATGATCCGTATTGAAGTGACCCACTTGGTCCACGGGGGGTTGATTGACAGGTGAGATCTGTAGCCGGCGGTAATGATACGGCGTGAAGGCGTCCCGTGTGTTACTGTAAGTAGCAACACATAAGTCTAACCTTTAGCTGCTCGCTGAAAACCGAGCTGAGCAGAGCAGCTTTGATGGTTTGAACCCTACACACACACACACACACACACACACACACACACACACACACACACATGCAGCTGCAACCCGAGCACAGCCACACACACACACACACACACACACAAAGCTGGGGGCAAATGCTTATTTTGCAAACGGGTGTAAAGTGTACGCCACCTCGGCCGTTGTCGTCCGCGCTAAGCCTCATGGGTAACAGGAAACAGAGCTGTGATCTTCTCCTAGATCCTGCACACACACACACACACACACACACACACACACACGCACACACACTCGGCAGAAATCGCTTACCCAGACGCTGCTATTCTTACAGGAGGTGTGTGAACATGTTGGGTGGGCGGCGGATCACCTGCTTTCCCTTTAGCTTCACTGTTTCTTTCTCACACCCCCCCTCCTTCCTTTAACTCTCACTCTCTGCTGCACACACACACACACACACACACACACACACACACACACATGCACACACACATGTGTACAGGGACACTTGTCACCATAAAACAGGTTGTCAAGTTGCCTGTCACCATGCTTGTTGCTCTGGACCATATATGAGCTCTCTCAGCTGTTCCTCACAGTTGAACCCACAATTAACCCTGCACACACACACACACACACACACTCGTGCACACACACACACACACACACTCGTGCACACACACACACACACACCTACGTATAGTTTGCTGTTGTCCTTTCACTATCTGCTGCAACCCAATCTCCTGCAGCAGGAGCGTCACTCACTCTGTGTGGACGTGGCACTGAGTGAATTTACAGCATTTCTGCTGTGTGTGTGTGTGTGTGTGTGTGTGTGTGTGTGTGTTGCATTGCAGTGCATGCATACATTCATGCATACGAGCACATTCCCCCCCCATTTCTTTTATTTTGAATAGACTTTCTCTATTCTCCTGGTTAAGTGAAATCTTCCTGTTATTTTTCCTTCTACTCAGGAATCTATTTTTTCATTGGTTCCTATATCAGATTCCTCCTAAATACCCCCTAAATACCCCTTAAATACCCCCTAAATACCAAGCTCGTAAAACCAAGAATAAACTCAAGCACAAGTGTGTTGCCATAAACCAAAGAGACGGGGCGTGAGATTGAAGCTGCTGGCACCGAGTAATGTGACAACTAAATGAAGGGAAACACGTCAGGAATTCTTTTTCCAATTAATCCTAATGGGTAAAAAATGTGTACAATTATTATTATTTTTTAATTAGGAAATGATGCACTATTAACATAGATTAAATTGAATTCATGCATTTTGGGCATTTAAAATCACCACTGAAGCCTCAGTAATAATCATTCTTGAATATTTTGAAATGGGAAAACCAAGGTTCGAGATGCTTGTGGTGTTGCAACAGATCAATTTTTAAGTATTTTTATTATTTTTACACAATGCAGAATGTGGTGGCTGGCGTTAAGCAGGATTTGATCCGCCGGTGTTTTATTTGCAGGACTCGAACCGTCGTTAACTGGCTGCTATCGCTTCATTAGCGAAGCTGTTAATGACTTCGAATGGCAAACACCTCCTTTCAGAACAGCATCATTACAAAGCTGATAGCATGTAAAGTAGATCAAACCATCATCAAACTAATTTAAAAGTTTGCATACTATATATGTTTTCTAGTTTTAGAGAAAAAAATGCTCATACAGGTTCAGTTTAAGAATATTTTTAGCATATTTGTGTATTATCAGCTGTAAATTGTACTTTCCGGTGATTTTATATGTGAATAATTATTTAAATCCCATTTTTTTAGCATGTAAAAGTCTTTTTCACAAGACTTTTTACCTACTTTTCCATAAAAAAAATTAAGAGACAGCATCCAAACTGATGAATGTCGTCACCATTAAAACTAATTGTGATTTTTCTGACTTTACTGGTTGCTTTGGAAGTTTTTCCAACTTGTTGTACACAGAGGTGGTAATAACAGGTAATAACAGCGATCTAAAATATCATAAAACTTCATATATACATTTAATGAAAAAGCAAAACATTTTCACAAAACCATAAAACGCAGGTGCTTAAGTCTCATACCCAGAGGAGTCGTTTGGGTCCAGTCTCTCCATAACCTCCACTATAACTAGTTTTAATTATAATTAGGGCCGTAAAGTTAGATTAATTTTAACATCATTAACGCAGTGAAACATGAGTAGAAAACATCCAGATGTGTCCAGATGTCCTGGCTGTGTATCACTGAATTTACAGGTTAAGCACTCTACTCATATCACTCAGGAAATGTTAAATTTAACAGATTAGTATGACTGAAGCTGGTTTGTTTTTATTGTTCCAATAATCATTGTCCAAAAAAGTAGAAAAATATCCTTTAAGGGACATTTAGAACAGAGAGAGATTAATTAGTGATCGGAGAGAATCTCAATCTGAAGATGATATTATCAATAATAGTGATTATTGATAGTCTATAGCTGATATCATCAATAATAGTGATTATTGATAGTCTATAGCTGATATTATCATCAATAGTGATTATTGATAGTCTATAGCTGATATTATCATCAATAGTGATTATTGATAGTCTATAGCTGATATTATCAATAATAGTGATTATTGATAGTCTATAGCTGATATCATCAATAATAGTGATTATTGATAGTCTATAGCTGATATTATCATCAATAGTGATTATTGATAGTCTATAGCTGATATTATCAATAATAGTGATTATTGATAGTCTATAGCTGATATTATCATCAATAGTGATTATTGATAGTCTATAGCTGATATTATCATCAATAGTGATTATTGATAGTCTATAGCTGATATCATCATCAATAGTGATTATTGATAGTCTATAGCTGATATTATCAATAATAGTGATTATTGATAGTCTATAGCTGATATTATCAATAATAGTGATTATTGATAGTCTATAGCTGATATTATCAATAATAGTGATTATTGATAGTCTATAGCTGATATTATCATCAATAGTGATTATTGATAGTCTGTAGCTTTGCTACTCTCAATTTGCACCAGACTGCTGCATTTAAATTTTTACAATTTTATAATTATCCTGATTTTTTGATCCTTTACAATGTCAAGGAAAATGTCAAAAATTCTAAAAAGTCTAAAAACTTGGTACCAAATAGCTTAATTCTTTTGGAAAGGTTTAAAAAAAAAAGCTAGTTTTATATTGTAGGTGGATTAAATATTTAAAATTTATCATTTGTTTTTGGTTTCACCATTTGGTGTCAAAAATTACACAAAATGTTCCTATTTGTGGAAAAACTGGTACAAAAGGACTTTTAAATGACAGTAAACACATGTTGAGACCTGCTGAATCCTTTAAAACTGCGTTTCATAAAGTTTTTGACTTCCTCACGCCGTCTAAACCACGTGTGGATGCCGTTTCCCCCCCCCGCGTGACGTGGCGCTTGGCGTGCGCCCACAAACCGACGCTTTGTATAGTTCCAAACGGGGGTGGATGAGCGTGTTTGTCAACAACGGCGTGGTCTCCCACGGCTGAGAACAGCGGCGCTTCACGGCGCCGCCAGACCTCCGTCTGAACGAAGCACAATACAGTCGTGGAAATCATTAAAATCCCCCCCCCCCGACTCACTCCATCACCATTTCCAAAGTGATCCGATGGAGATATTACCTAAATGGCTGGCAAGCTGTGGGCTGCTAACTAAATGCTAATATGTGTCAGGGCCCGGCTGAGGATTTATGGCTCGCCATCTGCTCAGCAGCATACAGTACAATGTTAGCTTACAATGTTAGCTTTGATCAAGACCTCCCTGTTCATTCCTCCCAATCACTCATCCGAGCAGGAATTAGCAGCGAGTTCCTTCTTCCTCAACCTAATCGCGTTCCCTGCTCCGCGCCGCTCATTTGAATAGTAATTAATTTGCATTCCCCGGGCCTCGGATTTCTTTTTTTTTTTTGTTTTTTAAAAGCGTACATGATAGAGAAATTAAAAAATGTTGTTTTCTGATTCATAACATGATTAGGGAGGCTTGCAAATGAGCAGTCATTAGAGCGGCGATGGCCCTGGTCCCATCACGGGAATAAAAAAGTGCTTCTGCGCGTCGTCTTTTTGCCGTGAACCTGAACCTTCTCAGCATTTTTAAGGTAGAAACACACCAAGATAAACCTGTTCAGAACATGTGACAGCACATGTTAATGAGACTATTTCTCATTGTTCAATAATCATAAACTGAAGCAGATTTGTTCACTCACAAAGTAGAAAAATATCCTTTAAGGGACATTTAGAGAAAAATGAGATTAATTAGTGATTGGAGAGAATCTGAAGATGATGTTATCAATAATAGAGATTATTGATAGTCTATAGCTGATATTATCAACAATAGTGATTATTGATAGTCTATAGCTGATATTATCATCAATAGTGATTATTGATAGTCTATAGCTGATATTATCAACAATAGTGATTATTGATAGTCTATAGCTGATATTATCATCAATAGTGATTATTGATAGTCTATAGCTGATATTATCAATAATAGTGATTATTGATAGTCTATAGCTGATATTATCAACAATAGTGATTATTGATAGTCTATAGCTGATATTATCATCAATAGTGATTATTAATAGTCTATAGCTGATATTATCAATAATAGTGATTATTGATAGTCTATAGCTGATATTATTATTATTATTGGGGCTCTGGTTTTATCACATGAATGAAAACAGCTTCCACGTCTCTTCTTTTATTCCGTAACCTGGTGATTTTTCCGTGTTTTTCGGGGATAAACACCGAGATTAAACCTATTCAAAACGTATCTGACAGACACTTTCTCTTTGAAAACATTGTTGAAAATGTCATGTCGGGTAAGCCTGTGTCTGCACTTACTGCTCAAACACTGTGTGACATTTAATAGAAGCCGCATAATGAACTAACCGTTTGCAAGTGATCTATATGGATCTGTGAGGGAAAATAGTGAACTTTGTGAGGAATTCCATCCAATCCATCTGTCCAAACAAGTTTATTCTAGCATTTGTCTTCCTGGAGAAACCTCTGGGCCCGCAGCGTGCCTAATGCCATTTGATGAAACAGTAAAGATTCTCCATATCTCTGCCCCAGTAAAAGGCTAATTGCTGCTCTGTAGTCAGATTTACGTCCTCGCCCCCCCCCTTTATGCACCGGGCATCTGCGAGGCCTCACGCCGCCGCCTCTGAAGGGGTGTATGTTATGATCCCGTGTCAGCGAAATCAATCCTTATCAATTTTAAAGTTCAGATTTTTTATTTCATGGCTTTCAGGGGAGCGCCTCTCCAGTGAAAATGACTATTCCATTCCTTCCCTCGCCCCCCCGCCCACCTCCCTTCCCATCTGCGTCCATATTGATTGTCTGTGTGTGCGGCTCCCTTGTGGTTCATTTATTTATTTATTATTTTTTTTAAATAACGCTAACTAGAGCCGGTGATCTGTCTCGATGCAGCGTTAACAAGCTCCTTCAGACGACAGATTTCAATTAAACCTGTGAATTGAATTTCATTTCTAAACCTTTTTTCCTTCTGGCAGCGTGTTCACTGACTGTTTTCGGGGATTTGTTCTGCTTTTAAACACATTTGTAGTGACGGACTTGGAGCTTCAGCATCACTGGAGGATTCAACCTGTATCTGTAATTCTGCCATTCATATGTATGAATGTGTTGTCCTTACAATGGTCATAAAACAACATATGCATTACAATCATAGGGTAACAATGCAATACTTTTACAATACTTGATTTATATATTGGTCCAATGAAATTTACTCAAATTTTTCCACAAGGAAACGTTATTCTGAGGTAATTACCATAAGAATTGTGCATTTTATCAAAGAAATGTGGAATTTCTGACATAGTTAGTTAGTTAACCTCATTGTTATATTTGTATAAATGTAAAATGTTTGACCTCTAATGGACACAATGGAAACACACACATATATTAAATCGTGAATTTGACACCACTGAGTGTTTATTTGTAAATTCAACTTTTTTCTTCCTTTTTTTGTTTAACTTGATCTTAACCTAAACACATTTCCTTACATTCTGACAACATCAAAACTATCCATAAATGAACACCCTTGTTGTTTTTCTACTCCTGTTGCAGGTTGTTTGTGCGTTAGACCTGGCGGCCATCTTGGATTTGACCTCTCAAAGTCCTCAGAGGTCAAACGTTCCACGTTAAAACGTCTTAAGGGGTTAATCAGTGTGTTGCAAGATATTTTATTTATAATACATCCAGTTGCAGCTGTTACTGGCCTTGATAGCTTGTTAGCTTGTTAGCTTGTTAGCTTGTTAGCTTACTGCAGTCGCTGGCTTGGATGCATTGTACAATAATTTCAATGTAGCTCCTGCTCACACAGCGTAAATGTTAAGGCATTAGTGTATTGATAAGATATGACAAGGCTAAATATCATGATACAGTGCACTATCGACAACGAACTTTCACACACATTTTATTTCCATATGTTCCCAGTTGTTGCTCAGGCTTTAAACCTCAGCTCGGTGCTGACTCTTTCACAGAACATGTAAAAGAAAGAGTCCACATTTCCTTGTGGCCGTAATGTCTTGACCTGCTTTCGGTACAACAACAGAGGAACAGGTCCTGATAGTTCCCCGTCTAAGCATTTACTGACAAGCCGCAAAGTTTACCTCCTCCGCTTGCTTCCACTCTTTTTTCTTTTTACAACTTGTGTCAGGTAAACAGCGAAGTGCTGGAGATTAGTCGGCGGGTTGTGTTGACCACAACGTGTGTGTGTGTGTGTGTGTGTGAGGCCTCCAAATAGTAAACTAATGGTTCAGCGCTAACTGCCCACTAAGTGGGTGGGACAAGGATGGCCTGACCCCACTGGCCTTCCCACCAGTCCCCTCTAACAGCTTTGGCCCCGGGGTCAGCTCAATTTCCCCACTGCTGAGTGGTCATTACGGAGCACGGCTTTGATAAATGCTCACGGCTGCTGCCGCTACCCCGCCGGCTGCCGGGAGCTCTGAGCCGTCTCCCCGGGCTCGGAAAAACCTCCACAGAGGAGTAAAAAAAAAATAAAAGGGAGGAAGGAGCGAGGGAAAGGGGAAAAAGACAGAAAAGAGAAAGGAGATTAGAGAAAAACGACAGAAAAACGACCAGAAAGTAAAACTAAAAACACCACGTAACACTGAGGCGACAATAAAATTAAAAAACGGGACGAGAGTCGAAGTAGTAGAGTAGAAGTTAATTCAGGATTATGTAAAACGCGTGTAAAGAGTGTAAAGAGTAAAGTGTTGGGAGGAAGGCTCAGACTGAGCTGTCTGCAAAATCATCATCGTTTTTCCGAAGTGGAATAAAAGCTGAACGGTTTAAAATTGTGATTTTTCTGGCAGATATTTCGATTTACAAACATCACAGAAACTTGCATCGCACCATTATTCACAATAAAAAACATAACTCTAATGCAAGAATGAAAGCTAATGTCAAGAGTTGATGTCAAAAGTCATTCTATTTATCAAATAATACATAACACATCAATTTATAATGTATTATTGTTGGAGTCCATTCAGCTAGAATAATAAAAGCCCCCTCTGCCTAAAAAAACAATTATACAGGATGAAAATACCTGAAAATCATGTGTTATTAGTCCAGTTCATCTATGGAGCAGAAGACTCATGTTTTATAAGGACTAGACTAAGAACTCTAAAAATGTGGTACTTTAGAGTGAAATATATATGAAGTAGAATGATTTTAAATTACTTTATATTTACATTTTCCCAAAGCATATAAAGAAAATGGCATGTGATAATACTAATAGTATTATAATACAGTAAAATCTGTAACGCTAATAATGCAGGAATTGATGTCAAACGTAATTGTATTAACCAGAAACATGTTCTACATGCAACAGCTGTTAGAACTGAAGAAGTAGAAGAGAATCTACAGCTGAACGTAAAGTAGAGAAAACAGTCTTTTATTTTGAAGGAGTGAAGGTCAGAGACGTGTAAAATAGTAGTTCAGATCTAATCTGAGAACCAAACAAATCACATGGGAACACAAGGCCGTTTTTACACCAAAAGGTTGTGGTTATCCCTGTAATTAAAAAAAAAAGCCCCAAAAAACTAATCTTTAAAGGGAAATGTTGAGAGAAGAAAAGCCGTGTGGTCACAGTGTTTAAAGCAGAGGAAGAAGAAGAAGAAGCAGCAGAAGAAGAAGAAGAAGCAGAAGAAGAAGAAGCCTCGCTCCCCCACACACACTTTAATTGCTCCAATCTCTTTCTTAACATCAGGAGGAGCCACACACACTCGCTGGCTGACAGCATCGACCCATCCCAGCGCTGTGCAAGCACAAATCTGCATCTCACGTTATCAATATTCTGTCGCTGTGCTAAAAATTTACCCCCTGAGTGAAACATGGTGGACGGCTGACCCCCCAACAAGAACATACATATATATATATATTTATTAAGAAGCACTTATACCTTTTAGTTTCAAGACTATTGTTCTGATTCTGTATTTTTTTTTGTTTGTTATTGCACAGGAACCACGCCTGATGACAGCCTGACTGAAAATATTTAAAAGACAGTGACGTGAACCATCATGGAGGGTGGGTGTTTCTTTCTTACGCTTTTCGTTCCTTTTTTCCAGGTATTAGTTTCTAGTCTGAGTTTCTATAGTTTCATAGTTCTGAGTTTTTATTATAATATACCATGTTATAATAACACGGTACCTTTTATAGGACGTGACAGGTGTGTGTGTTTGATTCACACACACACACACACACACACACACTCAGATTGATGTAGTGTGGCGAGGCTAAAGTAGCCTCACACCCCCCCAGCTGCTCTGAGGCCTGCCCCCCCCCCTGCAGAGTGAATCCAGAGCCCAGACATAGAGGATTTGAGAAATTAAAGGCTGCTGTTGGTGTATGAAATTATTGGTTCTGTGACAGAGTTTATATCAGTTGTTCTGTGCATTTCATCTAAATTCAACTTTATTTGTACAGCACAGTTTGTACAGAAGGAAACACCACATTCCTCCAACAACTCCCTAAAAAATACCTTTAATGGGAAAAAAGCAGAAGACAGAAATGATGTACAGATGGAAACAATACATTCGAAACAGGAAAAAGTTGAATATGACATTGAATAGAATTACAGAACTATAATGCATTGTGTGGAGGATGAGGCGAGCATCATTTCACGAAGATTAGACGTGATACTGATGCTGCAAAATTACATCTGTGGCCGTTTCCATGCACATCTGGAATAATAAGAGCCTGCGTTTTATAATATAATGCACAATATTCGCAAAGTTTAATATGAATACTCACCGTGGTCATGTGACAGCATTTTCTTTTCATCATTTTAATGTAATCTAATCTTAAAACAGCTGGATTTTAATTACTCAAGGGAAGTTTCAACCCATTTAACGATGCTAATGTTTTAATAACATGTCCTATATTACATTTAACATAAGAGTCAGCGACTGATCATGGAGCAATATGAGAAAGTCAAAAACTTTCTATAATACGAGAAATATAAGAATCATTCATCAAGTATCGCTGGAGGCAAATTCTGCATGTTGGTTTCTTGTCAGTCAAAAGTCCATATAATATATTTATAAGAGAGTTAAAGTATCTTGTTTTTAGTTTTTAGGATTACACCATATAACAAGTTAGGAAAATACAACATTCTGTTCCATGTGGACTTATAACCACTATAATCCTCAATCAGGGAGAAATCAGTCCAGGTTCTTATGGGTTTAGATTAGATAAAGGGTTAGGGATAGAAAAATGAGAACAATGTAGAATTAAATACAAAAATCTGGTGCAATTTGAGAGTAAAATCAAGAAGCTATCACTATTATTGACAATATCAGCTATAGACTATCAATAATCACTATTATTGATAATATCAGCTATAGACTATCAATAATCACTATTGATGATGATATCAACTATAGACTATCAATAATCACTATTGATGATAATATCAGCTATAGACTATCAATAATCACTATTATTGATAATATCAGCTATAGACTATCAATAATCACTATTATTGATAATATCAGCTATAGACTATCAATAATCACTATTGATGATAATATCAGCTATAGACTATCAATAATCACTATTGATGATAATATCAGCTATAGACTATCAATAATCACTATTGATGATAATATCAGCTAAAGACTATCAATAATCACTATTATTGATAATATCAGCTATAGACTATCAATAATCACTATTGATGATAATATCAGCTATAGACTATCAATAATCACTATTATTGATAATATCAGCTATAGACTATCAATAATCACTATTGATGATTATATCAGCTATAGACTATCAATAATCACTATTATTGATAATATCATCTATAGACTATCAATAATCACTATTATTGATAATATCAGCTATAGACTATCAATAATCACTATTGATGATAATATCAGCTATAGACTATCAATAATCACTATTGATGATAATATCAGCTATAGACTATCAATAATCACTATTATTGATAATATCAGCTATAGACTATCAATAATCACTATTGACGATAATATCAGCTATAGACTATCAATAATCACTATTGGTGATAATATCAGCTATAGACTATCAATAATCACTATTGATGATAATATCAGCTATAGACTATCAATAATCACTATTATTGATAATATCAGCTATAGACTATCAATAATCACTATTATTGATAATATCAGCTATAGACTATCAATAATTCACAGTATTTTATTGTTTTTTTACTTTACTATTATTCACTGAATACTGTAAATACCACTGAAATTACAATATTTAACTTTTTTTTTTACACTAAATCACCTAATACTGTAAATACAACTGAAACCACAGTATTTATTTGTTTTTTTTTTTACTTTACTATTAATCATCCAATACTGTAAATACAACTGAAATTACAGTATTTAACTTTTTGATCACCTAATACTGTTAATACAGTATTAGTAATCCAAAAATTTAAATGAATGAGTATTTGAATGTACAAATACTCATCCAATACTGCAAATACAGCTAAAATTACAGTATTTCATCCTGAACACTGGACTAAATTCGACCCAGATGTGGCAGCTGTTAACACACGTATATGTACAGTATTTGCAATCGTGTGCAAATCTGCAGACTCACTCAAACACAAATTAACAACTGCACAGACAGCAAGAACAAACAGTGGCAGACAGGGAAACTAAACTGAAAGGCACCTCATCGTCTTTGAACTGGGCGGTTGAAAGAGTCCGAGGCCGAGGAGCGGTATGTTTCGTACACATGTGACATCTGTTTGTTTTGTCAGAAATGGACGCGATGCCTTTGAGCACGAAGCCGCTAGTTTGACACCTTTTTCCTACGTTTCTCCACCCTCCGCTGGCTTCTCTCTCATCTTTTCCCTCTAAAATCACATTCTCACAATGATCTTTATGAATTTATAACTTAAAACTTTTAACTGGCTAATTCAGCTAAATGACAGTAGCTTCATTTCAGTTTAAGGCAGGAACTCTCTTCACTGGGGGTCCAGGGTTAAGGATAGAAAAATAAGAAAATTGTAGATTTAAATACAGCAATATGGTGCAGTTTGAGAGTAAAATCAAGAAGCTATAGACTATCAATAATCACTATTATTGATAATATCAGCTATAGACTATCAATAATCACTATTGATGATAATATCAGCTATAGACTATCAATAATCACTATTATTGATAATATCAGCTATAGACTATCAATAATCACTATTGATGATGATATCAGCTATAGACTATCAATAATCACTATTGATGATAATATCAGCTATAGACTATCAATAATCACTATTGATGATAATATCAGCTATAGACTATCAATAATCACTATTGATGATAATATCAGCTATAGATTATCAATAATCACTATTGATGATAATATCAGCTATAGACTATCAATAATCACTATTGATGATGATATCAGCTATAGACTATCAATAATCACTATTGATCACAATATCAGCTATAGACTATCAATAATCACTATTGATGATGATATCAGCTATAGACTATCAATAATCACTATTAGCATAGAATAAAAGACAAACTATTAACAAAAGACAAAACCAACAAAGCATAACACAAAAAATAAAAAAATAAATAAAAAATAACTAAAATAGTGGTTTAGAACTTGTACTAGAAGATTTTCATCTTTATTCAAAGATACAAACTAGATTCATAATTCCATTGTTTTTTCCCATTCTATAGATGTCAAGTTATGGTCTTTTAAGAGTTTCTTTCATTAATGCTAATCTTATTATCTAATTGGACAATGCCATAACTGCTATGTGGTGTGATCCTAAAGGCTTGGTACCAGACAGTTTAACCCGCCTAAGACAGTTTAACTCTCCTAAGACAGTTTAACCCTCCTAAGACAGTTTAACCCTCCTAAGACAGTTTAACCCTCCTAAGACAGTTTAACCCGCCTAAGACAGTTTAACCCTCCTAAGACAGTTTAACCCTCCTAAGACAGTTTAACCCGCCTAAGACATTTTAACTCTCCTAAGACAGTTTAACCCTCCTAAGACAGTTTAACCCTACTTCATATTCTAGGTGAATTAAATATATAGAATTTATTCTATCTTTTAGTTACATTTGACATTTGTCGTCACATGTCGCACGTGATTTTGTAAAACAAAAAAAAATAGGATGCAAATGGACACAGAAATGTACATTTTGAGAGACCTGATGAATCCTTCTTTAAAAGTATAATTTTTAGTTTTTGATGATTCGGCACTGACAAATAAATATGTTTTCTGGAGGTTCTCCAAGCAATACAACTCATCCTTTTCTCTCCTTTTAAATGAATTGAATGACTATAATATGCATGAATACATCGTGAGAGCGTATGTTATCATGCATCTCTGCACACATTAACCTGTCTGAGAACAACAGTTTCCAACAGCCTGTTTGTCACAGGTGATGTGTGTGTTTGCATTGGTGTGTGTTTGAAACAAGGGAAACAGAGGGAAGGTGGGTGGGTTGGGGGGGCGGTTTGTGGGGGGTAGGAGGTGGAGCTGCAAAGGTAACAGATTGGCTGTGAAATATTGTGCAGTCTGCCAGTTGCGCCCATGATGTATTGGGAATCGCTCGCTTGCTAATTACCTTAAATTAACAGTAGAGTTGGGTGTGACAGTTCACGTAACTGTTTTTTCTGCCGCTACAGATGAATGGGCTGAGGGTGGGGGTGTGTGTGTGTGGGGGGGGGGGTAGATGCCAGGATGCGGGTTCGACAATAGAATTCTCCTTCAAACGAGGCCAGCGAACGACGTCGAGGTTCATGGATTCCCGCGGCTGTGAGGCGAGTGGTTTGATGATGTCGTTGAATCCGCGAATCGTTGTCTTCAACGTTTTCATGACGTGTGAAACTGCGCTGTGAGATCTGTGCAGTAACGTTACTGTAAACTTATATTACAGGAGATGCTGTGTATTTTACAATAAATCACAATAGTTCATATATCAATGTAGAAAATGTATACGGCTAATTACCTAACAATGTAAATACATTCAAATCAATTTTTACTGTACAAATAATCAGCCATTACTATGAATACAACTAAACTTTTATATAAATAAAAGTTTAATTTATATTAATATTTAAGTATTTTTTATTGTACACACAATCAGCCAATAATGTAAATACAACTAAATTTACAGTATTTCATTTTTTTATTTTACATTTTATTTTTTCCTTAATTTTACTGTACAAATAATCATTGAATACTGTAAATACAATTAAAATTACAGTATTCTTTATTTTTTGTACTATTAATCACCTTATACTGTAAATACAACTGATATAATATTTATAATATAATATTATAATATTTATTTGCTTTTTACTGTATAATTAATCACCTGATGTTTTTTGTTTTTTTACTTTACTATTAATCACCTAATACTGTAAATACCACTGAAATTACAATATTTAATTAACTTTTACTGTACAAATAAATACAACTGAAAACACAACTGAAATTACATTATTTAACTTTTTTGTGTTTTTACACTTAATCAGCCAATACTGTGAATACAACTGAAATCAAAGTATTTATTGATATTTACTGTACAAATAATCAGGCAATAGTGTTAATGCAGCTAAAGTCACAGCATTTAGTTGTTGTTTACTTTACTATTAATCACCATATGCTGTAAATAAAACTGAAATTCTAGCATTAAACTTTTTGATTTTACACTTGATCACCTGATGGTGTAAATACAACTAAAATCTAAGTATAATTGATTTTTTCTGTAAAATAATCTGCCAATGCTGTTAATAGCACTGAAATCACAGTATTTAATTCTTTTTTGTTGTACTATTAATCAGCCAATACTGTGAATACAACTGAAATCAAAGTATTTCATTCACTTTAATTGTACAAAAAATTAGCTAATACTGTAAATACAACTGAAACCACAGTATTTATTTGTTTTTTTACTTTACTATTAATCATCCAATACTGTAAATACAACTGAAATTACAGTATTTAGCTTTTTTTTATTTTACACTTAATCACCTAATACTGTAAATACAACTGGAATCACAGTGTTTAATTGATTTTTATTTTGCAGTAAAGACATAATACTGTAAACAGAAGTACAGTACTCACATATATAAGTATAATTATTACAGTTAATTACAGTAACTCTGGATAATTGCTGCTATTTAGTTACTGTAAAATTGAGGTTAATTGTGTAATCCTGTGTGTTCAACTGTTAATTAAGAATATTCGTATTTGTTCATTTTTCCCTCTTATGTACGAGCCAGAATTTGTCCCCTCCTTCCTCAGCAGATGTGTTTGGGAACACACGTCTCCGGCTCGGCCTAAAGAGAGCTCAGGGAGGCTTTGTGGGTCTGTGGAAAGGACCAAGAAAAATGTTTTCTGATAAATTATTCACAATCCCACAATCCCTTTTGGGGCAGGGAGGGTTGCGTGGTGACGCATTACACACCTCCACCGTCTCTGTCTGCCTCTGCTCCAGCCTCGCCCTCCTCCATCACTCTTTCAATGTGCCCTTTTCCCTCCTTTCACAACACTTCCGTCACTTTTTTTTTTTTTTTGGTATTCTGCAACGCCGGGCCTCACGCCCCCCCCCCAGAGAAAGGGCCCAGTTCTCGGGCAAGCTGTCGCCGATAATGGTGGCAATTAATAACATGTCATAATCCTGCAGAGAGAGACACTTGTGTGTGTGTGTGTGTGTGTGTGTGAATGGCCAAGCGTGTGGACTGGGACTGTGTTTCAGCTGAGAACGCACTTATGTTTTATAATCACCAAGATGTATCTGTGTCAGCTTATACTAATAATAATAATATGCATTTATATCTACATGCATGCATGTATACGTGATTATGTGTGTGTGCATGTGTGTGTGTGTGTGAATGCATGTTGTGTGATGGTTTAACAGCTGCAGGTCTTCAGTAACTCTAATGCTTAGTGGACACAGGTGTTCTGCATGTCTAAGGTCACGGCTTCATATATACACAAATACACACACACACACACACACACACACACACAGGGCTTCAGTGTCGGTCCAGTGCCAAGCCACAGGCCAAGTCACACCATACTGGTACATATCTGAACATAGAGTCAGACTCCACAGAAACAGCCTGGTTTCAGCCTGTAATGGATGCAGAGTTTACTCGTCACGCTTCAAATACACTTTTTTATTTTTTAAATTCATGCAATTCATGATAATATGCAAGGCGTGAGATACGGTTACTGTGGTAAAAATGCATTTATCAGTTTATAAAAAGCTGCTACAACCTGTATATCACCCAAGATATTAGCTCTCATGAATTACATGGGTCAATGATAAATACAGTTTTAACAGCATTTATGTCACATGACAATGTTTTTTCATAATTCTTATATAATGTAATTGTAAAAATGTCAACATATTTACCAATGTTAACACTTTAATAACATGTCCTATATTACATTTAACCTGTTCTGGCTACAGTTCTTCAATAAATTGATATAAAAGGTCAGTGGATAATCATGGAGAGCAAGATGAGAAAGTCAAAACTTCTCAAAATGCAGCTTTAAGAATCATTCATCAGGTCTCTTTGAATGCATATTTTGTGTTCATATTGGTTTCTTGTCATTTAAAAGTCCATTGTATGATTTTTTGACACAAAATGTCAAATGGACTCACTTAAAAAGACTGATAATTTTGATTCACTTAGAATATAAAACTAGTCTTATATACAAATATTACAGGATGCATCAAATTTGCTTTCAAAACCAGTGAAAACGCCAGATTGAAACCTTAGTGAATCTTATAGGGATGTACTGACTCTTCATTAACATAACAAATATTCCTGTTTTATAGCGTTAATCTAGAGTCCAATTTTGTTTTGTTTGTTTTTAAATGCTAAAAAAAATGGCAGACCGAGCCATTAAGCATCAACCAAATATTAGCTAAAAATAATTAGATCTATAGCTCGCTCCATTATTGAAGAAGCACATTCATAATCCTGTGTGAGTCTTCAAAGACATTGTGTGATACGAATGTGTAAAACCGCAAGTCAATACTGAAAAACAAAAAATAGTCACCCTATCTTAATTCATTTTCTAGCATTTTCTAGCATTTTTTTGCTATTGCTGCGGGTGCTGAGCGTTTCCTGTCTATGCGTCGTTGTTCTATGCATCGGGTCCCTGTCTCCAGGTGCACAGGCCTGTATAGACACTGCATGCTTGTTGTGCCTCCCCTCGCCTCGGTGCAAACTGCAGCAGACAGGTGTGACTCTGAATACCTTTCTTTAGCTCATACGCGCCCAATCATGCGGACACATCTGCAGCCCTTCTGCACATCTGTGCATCTTAAGGCCGTATAAGTCCCTATAAATGAGTTTGCAACCATGCAGAGCTGCGATACCGGTGCTTTGCATACAGTAGTAATATATTGCTCATATGCATCAGAAACACATAAAAAAGCCTCGTGGGGGTTTCGATGACGTGGTGTTTGGCGCGTTTGCAGGTCGGGCAT
This sequence comes from Eupleurogrammus muticus, assembly GCA_036785175.1. Classification (NCBI taxonomy): domain Eukaryota; kingdom Metazoa; phylum Chordata; class Actinopteri; order Scombriformes; family Trichiuridae; genus Eupleurogrammus; species Eupleurogrammus muticus. The sequence continues at coordinate 2,191,771 of JAYKQN010000027.1, read as the reverse complement.
GTCTGCGTTCGCTGGTGTTGTAGTGCGATAAAACAACTGGTCCGAGGGAGGACAAACTCGAGCGGTTGAGGCCGGATCAGAGAGCAGGGTGTAAGATTCTTTCCCTGGCTTCCACTTGTCTGTCAAGAGGAGGTTGAAGACATATGCATTCATCTCCGATGTCCAGCGGGTTGTTTGCACTGATCACAGGTTTTGATTACTGCCCCAATGTTATTCTGACCTGCCTGGAGGAATGGACTCCTTTACTGTAAAGCTTTGGGATTTATACTGTATATCATGAAGTGTAAGAGACTGGAAATATATACTGTAAGTATAGTATGCTACATGTAAGTCAGAAGCACCAGAGTTGTGAAAATCATCATCGTGGCACTAAAAGACACAGAAGGTCTGGTTGCAGTTAGACTTTTAAAACCACTGAGTTAATGCTGCAGAAAGGTCAGGATAGCTTATAAAGGCATAAACGTGCGTCTCATCTCTCTGTCCCAACCCTTCTCCCCTATCCTGTTGTCGAGGTGTGATACCCATGGAAAGGAACTCCCCTCCTCTTTGTTCCGATGGAGTCCTTTAAGCTCCGTGCACCGCTGAAGGGTTGATTTAATTACATTTACTCGAGAGCCGCCTGCAGAGCCCCGGCTACCCCCTGCCCCAAACAAGGCAAAGTTTACAAACCTCTGGCAATTTGTACACTCCTATTAGTGGCCATCGGAGGTGCATTAGTAACTGTCAATGCGCCCTGCCCGATGCACTGCTCTCATTTGACCCAATTCATTCCAGTGGGTGTGTCCCGGTGGCAGTGATATATACCCCCTGTGATTTTACTGATGTATAATCACTCAGCGCTCTCACAACCCACAGTTATCTTTACCTCAATAGGCTGAGGAAACAATGAGAGTGCCATACATAAGCTTTCCAAGAGGTTGTGGCAAGAAGAAGAAGAGGGGGGGGGTTCGCCGGGGTGTGTAGGCGTGGACGGTGAGAGATACTGTACTGAGAATAGGAACCAGTGGGGCTGTGCTTCCAACGATGGAAAAGATGCCGATGGCTGGGGGGGAATGTGCTGTTAGCGCTGGCATTGCCGCTGAAGGCCGATGCTTGAGATTTGAGATGTGATGCCAAGGGTCACTGTGGCCTGGGTAGCAAGAGAAATTCTTTTTAGTCCAGGGGTCACCAACCATGGTCCTGCAGGTTTTTTTGTTCCAACCAGGCAAAAGCACACCTGATTCTACTAATCAACCACTCAGGGTCCTTGCTAAAGACCTTTATTAGTAAAACCAGGTGGTTGGAATAAAAACCTGCACCCACAGTACCCACAGTAGCCCTAAAGGACCAGGGTTGATATATGTATATATAATTTCTAGTAGGGATCAGTTTTGGGCACACAAGTTACTTCAAAACTCCAATGCGTTATTCATTCGAACGTAATATTACTGTGTTTTATTATTATCAGGCACTACTCTACTATTACATTACTTTTAAGTCAGGGGTCACCGACCCTGGTCTTGGAGAGCCACTGTGGGTGCAGGATTTAGTTCCCACCTGATTCTACCACTAAAGGTCCTTGCTAAGGACCTTCAGTGGTAGAATCAGGTGTGTTACTGCCTGGTTGGAACAAAAACCTGCAGCTACTGTAGCGCTCCAGGGCCAGTGTTGGTCTATTTTTGTGCCATTCATGTGATCATTGATAAAAGTCGACATCCTGGTGGGTTGGGGTATGGAGTTGGGCAAATGCAGGCGTATCATTAACCTCTTATGATGCACCGCAGTCTTATTTGTGACAATGTTTGCCCAAGTTGTAGGTAGCACAGTTTCCACATGTCACATGACATTCTAAAGCCCTGGCTATTGGCTTTTAGATTTTAATGGTCTCGTTATGAGAAACTTCCATTGGGTCGAACCGCAAAAGCTAGTCAGTCCTCATTGGCTTTAAAGCTGTTTATCCCCTGGCTCTATGCTTTGATCGGCTTGTGCATGGTGTAAATCAATGCAAAACAACTTTGCGATAATAATTATTGTGTGATTGGTGCAGAGAGAAACCAACAACTGAAGTGTAAATGACCCCAGTGGTACAATCATTGGTAGGTTAATTAATCAAAGATTATTCATGGATTTGGTGAACACACTCAGCCACCATTAGATAAAATAATGGAGTCTTTCTAGGTTTTCTAACCTAGTACCATTTGGTCAAATTATCTTTTTTATCAATTATCTGGTTGGCGTCACCACCCAGACTTCTAAAATCCATCTAGTGGGTTATGACTAGTCGGCCTAAACTACATTAACTGACCCATTTCCAGATGGTTCAGCAGGTCTACTCTGAGTTCCTTCTCCATGTCCAAACGTTTAACTTGAAGATCTGCTCTTCTTATTTCTTCAGTTTTTTACTATAAGCTGCACCTGTGTCTGTAGAGCACTGACATGATAAAGAACCTTTCGCCGTTCTTATAACTTGCACAACTGTTATCATATAAAAACGTAACACTGACAGACATCCTGCATCGAAGGTTTCCATCAGGCTCTAGATGATGCTAATTGCTTGAAGGAATACAAAGCCAATAGAGTTTTATGGGTCTTTTGAACATTTTCCCCAAACTGGAGACAGACAGATAAGGTCAAGTTGATAAAAGCCCGTATGTCGCCTTATTCTCTGCAACCTGAGGCTGTTGGATGCTGGATCCAGAAATGTTGCTGACGTTGGCCTGATGATGTTTAATGATATTTAGATTCTTATCCAGACAGAACTGTGAAGTGTGTCCTTACGTCACCTCTCCACATGTTGTTTGCATGCATGAAGACGCGTTAGGATACAGACATTTGGACAGAAAATTAGGCTTGGAAGCGTTTTTATCGATGATGGTGACAATGCCTTTGTTCCCCCCACTGTTGACAAATGGATCAATATAATCAATATATTTCCAGCCCAGTTTGTTAAAAAGCCTCATCAGTGGGTTTCCTCCATTTTTCAGCATCTTCAGTGATGATTTTATCATTGACAGCCATTCTTCAGACAGCCAGACAAACACAGATAGAGACAGATTACAGACGAACACAGACAGATGTTCCTGTCCTGGATTCACACCTCAGAAATGAATATGAATATAAATGTGCTCATTTTTTTTCCTCTTCAAACACTAAATCGTGTCAATTCTGCATGAAAAGTTCCATCTGATCACAGAGGTCACCTCAGCGAGTCCAAACACTGGTATGAACTTAAAAAACACATTTGTGTAAACATCCCATTTGATTTCCCGGGAATCAATTCAATTCTTTATCCGAGTGGTAATCCAGGGGAGGTCTTCTGGAGGTGGCCGTGGAGCACGGCGGGTTTTAGGTTTAGGTTCAGGTCAGGCTGGATGGGGATGAGATGGAAGAGGGTGTCTGAACCGGAGCCGTCCCGGTGATTGTCCCCGGCTGGAATTACTCTTCACCATAGATGTTGGAGCGCCGGGATGAATGTTCGCCCCCGCGCGTCTCCGATTGGCTCCACCGTCTTGTCTGGAAAGTACATTCTGCCCGAGACGCTCGTCTCATCCCTTTCGCTGCGTGTTTGTTATTCTTATGGCATGGTGGACAGCAAACCCCGGGAGTGAGAAATGCATGAGATTCATCCCCGGGCGCCCTTCCTCGACCCCAATGCAAAAACCGCCACCTCCGCCCCGCCGAGCTGTTTCATCCCAGACCCTTCATCTGTGCTGTCTCTCTATTGCTCTGCATAGCATAGCATAAATCAAACGGCGTGGACTCCCTCCCCCCCCCCTACCACCCACCACCCCCCCTTCCCGGAGAGTCGTACCCCCCATCTCCTCGCGTTGCATTGTATTCACAGATTTAGTGGCATTGTAAATAGATAAACACAAGCAACATCTATCAATGCAACTCCGAGAGAGGGTCTGTAATCAGAGTGCCGGGCCGGCGGCCGGGCGGGGGCTATCTCCATTTACCTTGGGATAAATCCATCGGTGTGACCGGCACCGGCGCGGCGGCCGGGGGCCTGACAAATCACCCCGGTCAGGCCGCGGGGGCTGCCGGGCCTTATTGGCCTGGCCTCTAAGCGGTCTCCCCCTTCAGCGGAAAGGATGGGCGCTGTCAGCTACGGCCAGATTAAAAAGCACACGCCGCAAGAGATGATTTGTTATTAGAGAATGCCTCATTGTGAATCTTTAAGGGAGGGGGTGGGGGGGGGGGGGGGGGGGGGTCGAGTGTGTATGACAGCAAACCGGATGCTGCTTCTTCTTCGTTTCGGCCTCTGTGTTTCTGTTCGTTGCACTTTCCCCTGCAAGAAATGTGATTTTTTTTTCAGGTCTATTACGCACCGCTGATGCAGGACTAGAAAGTTGGTGCTGACATATTTAACTAATAAAGTCCATAGCATAGTCTGGGTTGGGGTTTACCACATTTGTGATGCACCGTGGTTGTCACGTTCACAAGCACTGGTGCATCTGTACTCACTACTTGATCAAATTTGACCCATGCAGCACTTTTAGCTTCTTTTTCTTGCACGAAATACATAATATTGAATAAGAAGGTTCTGTACTTCACCTTGTTGCATGTTCTGCAGTCTTCTCCATTAAACATCTAATGAAAATTGGACTATTTCATTGAATGCAAGTAATGATATTGATAGATTTTTTTGTCACATCTCTAGTGAGAATGCGTTCCTGATATCAGGATTCTGGTTATTTTGCTTATGGGGGTTGGCAGTGAGGGGGTTGCATGGGTTGAGGAATTCTATTACAGTGTTGAATAGGGTATAGGGGGGTGGGGTGGGGGGGGTGGAGCACAACAGACATCATCATCTGGAGAACAGGGGAAGAGCTTTGTGTGTGTGTCCTCAGATGCAGGGAGGCGGTGTCATCGAACACACACACACACACACACACACACACACAATTACCAACTCAAACACGTGTGCTCACTTGTTCCCAGTCTACAACAAACACACTTAGCTGTGTGTAGGTGCCAATTGAGCGAGGTGTGGTCTGCTGCCCGGTTGCGTCTTTAAAAAGAAAGAGTCGCCATAAAAGGATCATAACAGCAATATGAACCGAGTTTAAGCCGCACCTGGGTTTAATATCAAACATATACCTCTAACAAACAAAGGCATAGGTTTTTTATTTCAAGGATGCACAGAGCCTGCAGCCGGTGCACGTTGTATTTACAGGTTACACATTACAGAGCCAGCCCAGACACGCAGTCAAACACTTGCTGCTTGTCAGGCAACATGGAGTTTCCGGTTGATATATAACCTGCGTGTGTTTGGACTGGAAAGACAACCTGAGAACATGCACAACATGTCCTCCAACAGGTCACTTCAGGGCCGCGTCCATGACCTTCTTGCTGTGGCCACAGTTGGTGTGCTATAACATATATAGATATATATATATAGCTGGTCAGTATTTCAAAACTATAGTGGTGTGACAGTATTCAATGTTATTTTCCATGCATGACTAGTTGTTAACCCCATTTTCTAATAATTTAGAGGATAATTTCTGCAGAAAATTGGCTTGGAATTGTTTTTCCTTGTCGTAGGCAAGGTGTCTGACTCACGTTTTGTGTTGCATGAGTTAAGTTTCATGCGTTCCTTGTATTTGAGAAATATTTATGGCAGAGATGGTAAAGCAAATTACCTGTGTTGCCACCTATCTACCTATTTTTTTTACAGTGAACTCCTTAATTCCAATTAGAAACATATTCAGATTCCTTTATTACCATCCATAGCCACAACGAGAAACAGCTGGACAAACACCATGAGGTTAAACACCAGGTCAGAGCAAAAAAGGGGCAGTTTAAATATGAAATACATATATATGTACCAGAAGTATTTGCAAAAAAGTATTTGTGCATCACAGCATGTGCAAAAAAAATAAATGGTGTCGTGGAGCCTCGTCGTCCTGCTGGTATTCTGTGGTGTCTCCTGCCTGAGGGTAGCAAAGAAGGTAGAAACCATATTCTGTATAATATCGTTATAATTAATGCGAAGTAGAGCGGTCGTCCACCAATCAGAAGATCTCATTACTTTGTCCATCTCCTTGGACAAAATAATTGCTGATATTGCTGCAGCATCAATGATTAAATTAGATTAGTGAATGTTCACGTAGAGCGAATAATCAGAAGACTGGAAAGGTGCTTGTCAGGTGTAGTCCATTTACCATTTAGTAATGACTTAATATATACTTATCAAGTACTTATATTATTAGTATTAGTCTTATATTATTATTAGTATGTGTTAGTGCTTTGAGTTGCATTCTATGGTGTTTGACCGAGAGGTCAGACCTGTTGTTCTGACTTCACTATTTTCTTTGGAACCACATTTTCTGGTGGTTAAAACATCTGTTTTACTACACATGTTGTGTGTCTCAGATCAGCTGTTTGCTCCAGCTACACTACGTCTAGGTTAAAAAAAAATAAAATAAAAAAACTCCTTCCACATGCCGATCTGATGAGACCTCAGCATGAATATAATCTGCTTGATAACCTGCAATACCATGCCAGACCAGCTGGGGCGATAAGCGAAAATAAATTTAAAAAAACTGCGTAAAGGGCCGATTTACGAGGATTATATGAAATGTTTACTTCATGCAGTAATCTTGAATTCTATAATACTTCATGCAGTAATCTTAAATTATGTAATACTTCATGCAGTAATCCTAAATTCTCTAATACATTATGCAGTACTCTTAACTTATATAATACTTCATGCATGAATCTTAAATTCGATTATACTGCATGCAGTAATCTTTAATTCTATAATACTTCATGCAGTAATTTTAAATTCTAAAATACTTCATGCAGTAATCCTAAATTCTATAATACTGCATGCAGTAATCTTAAATTATGTAATACTATATGCAGTAATCCTAAATTCTCTAATACATTATGCAGTACTCTTAAATTATATAATACTTCAAGCAGCCAATGTGTAAATGTGAACATGATTTTTATTTTTATCTGTGAGTTTTGACGTCATGAATCCCAAAAACATCGCTATGGAGTCGCTATTAATTCAAATCTCTCTTTTTATTTATCCGGTTCAACAAGTCTTGCATTCAATTCCATTCATTTTTTTCAATTCAATTTAATTCTATAGCCCAGAACTACAAAAATCACAGATTTGCCCTGATGCGTTTACAGTGTGAACATCCAGATCCCTGTTTTGGGAGTTTTCTCCAAACCTGCTACTACTACTGCAGGTGGTAACACTGACAACGGAGGATAAGTACCTCATAGCGATAAAACACACAAACTTTCCCTTTAAGATGAGAAACAGCCATGTGTGGCGTACAGGAAAAAGTTGTGTGTCACTGTTCCCGGGGAAAACTCACAACGAGTCGCCGTGTCGGTTCTCCAGTCACTTCTTTTCAAAAGGCTACTTGTACGGATCACGGGGGGGAATTTGCGAGAAATACGAGCTGGCGGCGCGGCGGCTGACAGCATGGTTAAGAACAGGGCCGCGGCCGAGAGAAAATAAACATTATTTCTCCGCGGTTTACCTGACGTTTGACTTTGAGCGCCGAGATTTAGTGACACTTTTGCGCCAAACACTCCGTAGACACACGGCAGTAAATTACCTGAAGGTTGGGGGGTATGCACGAGCTTGTTGACAGGATATATTAGCTGCTTTTTTTCCCCCCTCGCGTGTGTGTGTGTGTGTGAGATACAAAAAGACACAAAGGAGAAAGAGAGCGGGGCCATGTGATTGTTATACTGCCTTGTTCGCAGCCATTTCACACCTCACCGGTGCCCTGCTGAAACGCCTCCAATGGACAGGACGCCGTTAAATACATTTCATTTGTGTTTGCATCATTTCGTTGAGTTAATCCTAAATATTTATTAGATGCGAGCAGTAAAAAATCTGTTCACCGGAAAGCCGGATGACGCCGGGGACAAGGAGAAGGAACAAGCCATCTGTGCTCTGTTCGTGAATAAGAAGCAACGCGCTAAAAGCAGAACAAACTGCTCCTGCTTCATGATGACAGTCAAACACCCTGAGACGAAGTCGTTGTAAAATGAGAGTTTTCCGCCTCCAGAGGAAATAGAACAAGACCAAGAGAGAGGGAAATGAAACAAGAGAAGGTAGAAACAACTGCGCAAACATTTGCTTTAAAAAATATTCAGTCTAAACACTTTTTTTTTTTTTGGAAGCTGTGCAAACATTTGCCCATCGAATCGAGCTGTTTGCAGATGAAATTCGCAGTTAGGGTTGAGGGCAGTGATGAGAGGAAGAGAGAGGGGAACTATTTGTCATCACCGGGTTACTGCGAGGTCCGGAGAGCGAGGCCTTTTATCACTGTCTGAGGCTCACACACACACACACACACACACGCACACACACACACGCACACACACACACACACACACACACGCACACGCACACACACGCACACACACACACCTGCGTTCCTGACACCCTGGCCCTGACACATACCTACACACACTGAGACAACACAGCTGGAAGGAAAAGGCCAGAGGTTACAGAATTCTACAGAAATGCAAGTCAACTAAAAAAAAAAAAAAATGTCTGACGCAGGAACCACAAATACTGATAAATATGATAAATATGCTGTGTCCTTTTTTTAAAGATAAACATGTCAAAATGTTCCAAATAAATTCATCCAAAAACCGTCATCTTGTGTAACATAGATGTGCAATACTAAAAAATACAAATACCAGTGGTATTTATTAAATAGTCAATAACCTGTGTAATATATGGGTATTTATTATTATATATATATTATTATCGTCAATAGTGATTATTGATAGTCTATAGCTGATATTATCAATAATAGTGATTATTGATAGTCTATAGCTGATATTATCATCAATAGTGATTATTGATAGTCTATAGCTGATATTATCATCAATAGTGATTATTGATAGTCTATAGTTGATATTATCAATAATAGTGATTATTGATAGACTATAGCTGATATTATCAATAATAGTGATTATTGATAGTCTATAGCTGATATTATCAATAATAGTGATTATTGATAGACTATAGCTGATATTATCAATAATAGTGATTATTGATAGTCTATAGCTGATATTATCATCAATAGTGATTATTGATAGACTATAGCTGATATTATCATCAATAGTGATTATTGATAGTCTATAGTTGATATTATCATCAATAGTGATTATTGATAGTCTATAGCTGATATTATCAATAATAGTGATTATTGATAGTCTATAGCTGATATCATCAATAATAGTGATTATTGATAGTCTATAGCTGATATTATCATCAATAGTGATTATTGATAGTCTATAGCTGATATTATCATCAATAGTGATTATTGATAGTCTATAGCTGATATTATCAATAGTGATTATTGATAGTCTATAGCTGATATTATCATCAATAGTGATTATTGATAGTCTATAGCTGATATTATCAATAATAGTGATTATTGATAGTCTATAGCTGATATTATCATCAATAGTGATTATTGATAGTCTATAGCTGATATTATCAATAATAGTGATTATTGATAGTCTATAGCTGATATTATCAATAGTGATTATTGATAGTATATAGCTGATATTATCATCAATAGTGATTATTGATAGTCTATAGCTGATATCATCAATAGTGATTATTGATAGTATATAGCTGATATTATCATCAATAGTGATTATTGATAGTCTATAGCTGATATTATCATCAATAGTGATTATTGATAGTCTATAGCTGATATTATCATCAATAGTGATTATTGATAGTCTATAGCTGATATTATCAATAATAGTGATTATTGATAGTCTATAGCTGATATTATCATCAATAGTGATTATTGATAGTCTATAGCTGATATTATCATCAATAGTGATTATTGATAGTCTATAGCTGATATTATCAATAATAGTGATTATTGATAGTCTATAGCTGATATTATCATCAATAGTGATTATTGATAGTCTATAGCTGATATTATCACTAATAGTGATTATTGATAGTCTATAGCTGATATCATCATCAATAGTGATTATTGATAGTCTATAGCTGATATTATCATCAATAGTGATTATTGATAGTCTATAGCTGATATTATCATCAATAGTGATTATTGATAGTCTATAGCTGATATTATCAATAATAGTGATTATTGATAGTCTATAACTTCTTGATTTTGCTCAAATTGGTGGTGGTGGTGGGAGAGAGGAGGATGTTGGCAAAGCTGACATCCATCATGGACAACCCCCATCACCCTCTGCATGGGGTAGTGGGTGCGCTTAGCAGCTCCTTCAGCCAGAGACTCAAACACCCTCGCTGCAAGAAGGAGCGCTTTCGCAGATCATTCATCCCGACAGCAATAAGACTCTATAACATAACATAAACATAAACCTCACTGTAGCCACTGTCACTTTTACACTGGTCACTTTTTTCCTCTTCACACTCACCCTGCACCTTAAGTGTGCATTAGCTATGTATGTGTACATGTGGGTATGTGCGTGGATATGTATGTCCATATATATATATGCAAATATGTGTGTATGTGTATGTATGTAGGTATGTACGTCCATGTAGGTATGTATATATGCCTTGCTTATGCATACTTTTTGTTCTTACTATTTATTAGCATTTCTTTCTCCATTCTGTCGATAATGCATACTGTGTATGCGGATTAACAAATTCTGCGAATTTGTACATTGTGGTGTGTGTTTTTATTTTTTATTTTTCTAAAGTCTTTTTTATCTTCTTCAACTTTATTTTTCTTTTCTTTATCTGTAACGCTGCAGTAACACACAAATTTCCCCGTTGTGGGATCAATAAAGTTTATCTATCTATCTATCTATCTATCTATCTAAATTGCAGATTACTGCATTTAAATTAACTTTTTTCAATTTTTTCTAACTCTATTGAAATTGAATTCCTCACCTTAAACTAAAATGTGCAAAATATAAACTCTTTCAGTCAATATAATAGAAATTTGAATAATAAAAACTAGTTCACAGCACACTAGTTCTAGTGCAGTGTTGATAAATACTATATTTCTATATGTTTCTATATGTTCGTCTCATGCATTATTTTGGGTAAATCTCAGGCTGAGGCGTCTCTGGCTCACTCTTCAATATCCTGTCGTGTACTAACCCTCATAGTCGTGTAAAAAAAGGCCCTCGGAGCAATGATTGAAATCTGCTTTATTGCCCTTTATGCGATTCCCATTTTTGCGGCCGGTGCCGTTTATTTATGGTTTTTCGCTGAGCTGAGGAAGACCGGCGTCAGGCCGTGGTGGAGATTACTTCAATGGAAGCAGAAGGAAAAGCCAGAGATATGAAAGGATGAGGGTGGCGGACAATCTTCAGGGACTATTACACTAACACCTGCCTCTCGCTGGTTTCTGGTCCTCTTCCTTTCTTCCTTCTTCCCTCAGCGTTAACAGTATGTTCAGTCTGTTTTACGCGTGTTGATCTCCTCTGTCCCTGTAAAATGGCCATGAACAGCATGTGTATGAGCTATTCTTCATTATTCTGTTTTTACAGTGGTTTCCTTTTTACTACATTCTGTATGTTAAACTCTAAAAATCCAAATTAAGTGGCGGGATTGAGTTTTATTCATATAAACCTCAGTGACAACTTCCTATTCACAAGCTTTGCAAAATTATTGTGAAATTTAAAAAAGGAAATTTGTCAATGTTTAATTTATAAAAATATATGTAAATCGTGTCTTTTGCAAACTGCAAAATTTGTCATGATCCAGGTTCATCATTGAGTTTTATCCATAAATCCCATGTTAAACCTGAGCTCCAACACTAAATAAAGTATTTTTTATCTGTTCCTGTTACAGCATCAATATATATCATCAATATCCACATCATCAATACAATAATAAATAGTTTAATATAATATCAGTAGTAGCTGCAACTAACCACTATTTAGATATTTAACCATCTATTACATTAGTGTTGACATATGGCAACAATTACTTTATCTTCATTTTTCTAAGAAGCTGGGATATAAAATCTATATTTTTACAGTTAGGTGTGAAAAGGTGGCTTTTATTTTGAAAGGATATAGAATTTATGAGGTCACATGACCATTATTGTCTCACAACTGAAGGTTGTCTTTAATTCTGAACTTTAGAAAATTTCAACAAATAAAACATTTAACTCACTATTTATTTATTTATGTATTCATTTTTTAACATGTATTCAATTCAAATTATTATTATAATTATTATAACATATTATTATAGGATGAAAAAGGTAAATAGGAAACAATATTTGTACAGAGGGGCAAGTAAACACTATGATTACTATACACTACTATGAGTTTTATTGATAAATCCCATGTTAAACCTGAGCTCCAACACTAAATAAAGTATTTTATCTGTTCCTGTTACAGCATCAATATATATCATCAATATCCACATCATCAATACAATAATAAAATAGTTTAATATAATATCAGTAGTAGCTGCAACTAACCACTATTTAGAGATTTACTTTAGATTGGAGCTGTTTGTGGGATTATTTAATTGGCTCCTTTATAATCTCCTTTTAAAACATTTTACAGAAAATATTCTTCATGTTCTGGAATGATCCTCAGTGATTTAGAGCATTTTATGGAACAATAATTCAGCGCCAATTCTTATCTTAATAATCAGTGAACTTTGCATTGCTTGTTTAGTTATATTTTTCCTGATTTGTTTCAGTATGGTCTTGTTTTATGTTTTTTTTCTTAAAAATAGACTTTAACTCTATTTGCTGTATAACATCATCATAAATAGATTCGTAGTTGTATCATCAGATGTTGTAGATTTATTCTGATTCCAGGTTTAAGTCCAATAACCTTAGAGATATTCCACATTTATCATCATTTATAGCAGGAAAACTGCAAAAATAAACCTCATCAGAGTCACTTTAGTGTATTTCAATGACTCCCTATTTACCAGGAATAAATCTTTCACATCTTTTTTAATTCAACAGCATAATAAATGTACGATGACCACAGGTTTGTTCTAGTTCTGAATCTTCAGTCACTGCAGAAACACACAAATGGATGAATATCATCTCAACCCTTCTTTATGAATAGTAATGTTTGTCTGAGATAAGACACATGTACACTGGATTATTCTGGGTTTGCCAAAATATCACAATTTAGATTTAGATATATAGGATGAATTATCTTATTTTAAATATCATTTACTAGTTTCTACCTTTGAATCCACTATCTGTTCCTAAATCTGTCTTTTTTTAAGATTTCTTGTCAAGTAAAATTGTGCACGGGTGGATAAGTTCACTCGCATTGAGTCATTTTCTCCTCAGATCCAGTGTTTATTGTATTTTAACTCGTCTTCATGCAGCACGATTCATCATCCGTGATGCACAGCTGCTTTTAGGACACCGTTCACCTTTAGCTGATGGAATCCTAACAATCATCTGCATCTCTGCGTAGAAGCGTCCCACAGGGAACAATGTGCTGCACAGGGCTGTCGAGTAGATCTTCATTTGGTGTCTAACAGGTCTGAGGACAAGAGGAAGCTAATGCATTGTGTTATTAAACGGAAGGAAAAATCTGTAAAATGTTCACAAATCAAAGTGCATTGGATTTTTATTTAATATTATTTCGTAGAGGACAAAAATTGTAAAAGTACCTCAGGATTAGAAGAATAAAATCATCCAAAGAGACAAGTCAGATCAGCTTTTGTTTCAGATATACATTTTTTTTTTAATCAAAACTTGTCATTGTGTCCTAATACAACTGTAAATACACATAAATTTACCATCTCATTTACTCAATAACTTTGCATCCAAAATGCTTCTCAAGATGCACAAACTCAATGTGATTTCCTTTAAAAATCCACCATTTTTTAATCAAATGTCTGTAATTTGCTGCTAAATTCTTGTTATAGATAACACAATTGAATTTTTAGACTTGATCCCTGTTTATTTGCATTCATCAACCTTAATAATATGCAGTTACACAGCCATTTTGCTTTTATATTTATTATAGAAGAAGCAAAGTTATGGATTTTAGTGTGTTGTTTGGATATACGAATTTATCTATTTGTCATCTACGAATTTTTTACATAGTGTTGTGTATTTTTATTTTTTGTAGCTTTTATTCTCTTTTTCTTTACTCTGTACGCTGCAGCAACAAGCTAATTTCCCAGTTGTGGGATCAATAAAGTCTTATCTTATCTTATCTTATATATATTTTGCAAAAAAAAATGGAAAAATTGCAGTAAAACGTCCCTTAAAACCTCTGTAACTGCATGCAGTGCTGCTTTTAGAATATTTACGGTACTCGCCTACTGAATGCATTGTGATTTAAATAACAGAAAAAGAGAGATTGCATCTATTTTGGTGCACAAAGTCGTGGTATGAAATCCGTATAGACAAGAACCAACTGGCTAATTTCAGTTTTCAGCACCAGACGCCACAGAGAAACAAAGCGAGGCTGTGACGCGTCCACGTTTCGTCTTGCCACACTTACCTCGGGCTTATTAGCCTATAAAATCATCATATTTGGTCCCTCTGTATTTGTTTGATTACATTTTCCTCCATGCCACTGAAAATATGTGAGATGTTATGTTACACCCTATTGATTACCGGTGTTAATTAAAATTTTAATTAAAGTTTTTTATGGTCTGCGTTTCACTTGTGATAATAGTACGGAGAGAGAGGACCCCCCCCACACACACACACCCCCACCCCCCCTCGCCGCCTCCATAAATCATATCTTTATTTGCAGCGGCTGGCCATCAACAAATACAACTGTGTACATAAAATTTAACTAACATTGATTTTGAAAATATTAACATTACTTTAAACATCGGAGATGTATTATTCAATTTGGAACCGCGGAGCATAAAATCCCGGTGCTATAACTCAGTTAATGAACGGGAAAAGTCCATTACAAAGCTATCAGTAGACGCATCATCTGAGCCGCCGTGGAACGCGGAGTCATTTACTCTGAGCCGCGCAGGAAGAGGAGGAAGAAGAAGACTCCTCTAATAACAGCGGGCCATCTATTGTGGAACCAACGAGAGCTCGGATGAATTGACGGTTTTTACAAATACGGAGCGCCATTATGAAAACTATCTAAATTTCATTTTCTGCCCGGCGTATCCATCACGCAGATCACCCCCGTATCATTCCAGGGGTGTCATTAAACATGAAAAAACACCCGGAAGCCGGTTAATGCACGCTGGTGTGAAGGTTTAAGTGCCTTTTTTCTTCTTCTTTAAATACGTGGCCTTTTTTCGCGTAGCCCTAATGGAGCTAATTCCGCCGCGCTGTAATTGGCTGATTTGATAAATGAATAAACATTTGCCATATCCAATTTGTTGGACAAACTGTTTCCTCGGATTCTGATGCAGCCATGATTCCTTCTGCTCTTTATTAGCTATGACAAGACCGAAAAAGTGTTTCTGCAGTCTAATTGTGTTTATTGAATGTACTCGGACAAATCGACTACACACACACACGTATGTACATACGTTTCTATTTATTCCCGGTGACGCTGCGGCTTTAAAGACACCGAGTTAAAAAGTAAACCGTCACAGAGCAGGAAATTGAACGACAAAAGGGACGAAGGGCAAAAGAAATGTGATGACAGAGACGCATAATTGAGTGAGTAGTAAAAGCGAAGGGACAAGACAGAGCCGGCTGTGTAGCGGCTCATCTGTACCCAGCAGTGTGTGTTAATCAGAGGAATGTGGCTTTTAAATGAAGTGCTGAGTAGCGTGGAGCGGTAATGAACAGAGATTGGTCTGGCACTGGGTAATATGCTGGAGGCCTTATGGTATTTATGACCTGCAGGGGGGTAGCAGAGAGGGGGGGTCTGCTTTAACCCGGTCCTTCACAATCCCACATTTAGTCCGTTTCCCATGATCCTTCTGCTAAACTGTCGTCTCCGTGTGTCATTCTTAATATCAGCCTCCTAACTGAAGCAAATGTTCTCTTCTGCTTGTTTTCTTTTTTCCTTCTGCTGATAAATGGCATCAACCAGTTATGCAACACGGCCTCTTTGGTTTGGTTGATTTTATTGGTAGTTTTTATTTATTCTAGAAAATCAAGGGATCAGTTGTCTTGCTTTGCATACCTCAGAGAAATGAAATTAAAGAAAAGGACACTTTCATGAGGCTGGTATGTTTGCAGACATCTGGTTCTGTGATGTTGTAAATAGACCTGATCTGATGCAAGAGAAATTTCAGACTCCACTTATTGCATCATATCATATCATGTCATATCATATCATATCATATATCATATCACATCATTTCATGTCATGTCATGTCATGTCATGTCATGTCATGTCATGTCATATCACATCATATCATATCACGTCATATCATATCATATCATATCATATCATGTCATGTCATGTCATGTCATGTCATGTCATGTCATATCACATCATATCATATCACGTCATATCATGTCATATCATATCATATCACGTCATATCATATTATATCATATCATATCATGTCATGTCATGTCATGTCATGTCATGTCATATCATATCATGTCATATCATATCATGTCATGTCATGTCATGTCATGTCATGTCATGTCATGTCATATCATATCACGTCATATCATATCACATCATATCATATCATGTCATGTCATGTCATGTCATGTCATATCATATCATATCACGTCATATCATATCACATCATATCATATCATATCATGTCATGTCATGTCATGTCATGTCATGTCATATCATATCATATCACATCATATCACATCATATCATATCACGTCATATCATGTCATGTCATATCATGTCATGTCATGTCATTTCATATCATATCACATCATATCATATCACGTCATATCATATCATATCATATCATATCATGTCATGTCATGTCATGTCATGTCATGTCATATCACATCATATCATATCACGTCATATCATGTCATATCATATCATATCACGTCATATCATATTATATCATATCATATCATGTCATTTCATATCATATCACATCATATCATATCACGTCATATCATATCATATCATATCATATCATGTCATGTCATGTCATGTCATGTCATGTCATGTCATATCACATCATATCATATCACGTCATATCATGTCATATCATATCATATCACGTCATATCATATTATATCATATCATATCATGTCATGTCATGTCATGTCATGTCATATCATATCATGTCATATCATATCATGTCATGTCATGTCATGTCATGTCATGTCATGTCATGTCATGTCATATCATATCACGTCATATCATATCACATCATATCATATCATGTCATGTCATGTCATGTCATGTCATATCATATCATATCACGTCATATCATATCACATCATATCATATCATGTCATGTCATGTCATGTCATATCATATCATATCACATCATATCACATCATATCATATCATATCATGTCATGTCATGTCATGTCATGTCATATCATATCATATCACATCATATCATATCACGTCATATCATATCACATCATATCATATCATATCATGTCATGTCATGTCATGTCATGTCATATCATATCATATCACGTCATATCATATCATATCATATCATATCATATCATATCATGTCATGTCATGTCATGTCATGTCATTTCATATCATATCACATCATATCATATCATATCATGTCATGTCATATCATGTCATGTCATGTCATATCATGTCATGTCACGTGATATGATATGTCATGTCATATCATATCATATCATATCACATCATATCATATCATATCACGTCATATCATGTCATGTCATGTCATGTCATGTCATGTCATATCATGTCATGTCATGTCATGTCATGTCATGTCATGTCATATCATGTCATATCATGTCATGTCATATCATATCATATCATATCACATCATATCATATCATGTCATGTCATATCATATCATATCATGTCATATCATGTCATATCATGTCATGTCATGTCATGTCATGTCATATCATGTCATGTCATATCATGTCATATCATGTCATATCATGTCATGTCATGTCATGTCATATCATGTCATGTCATGTCATGTCATATCATGTCATGTCATGTCATGTCATGTCATATCATGTCATGTCATGTCATGTCATATCATGTCATGTCATGTCATGTCATGTCATGTCATATCATGTCATGTCATGTCATATCATGTCATGTCATGTCGTATCATATCATATCATATCATATCATATCATGTCATGTCATAATGTATTGTATAGTGTCATATATTATATCATATCATAGCATAAAGTATTGTATTGTATCATATCATATCACATCATATCATCTCATCTCATATCACATATCGTATTATAGCGTATTATATTGTGTCATATAAATCATATTCCAGTATCATATCATATGTCATAATCCATTATATCCTATCATATCATATTATATTGTATCATATTATATCGTATATTGTATCATATCATATCACATTATATCATATTGTGTCTTATCATATCTCATATTCCATTCTATCCTATCATATTGTATCAGATGCTTCCAGTACAGTTTTTTTTCAATTGAATCAAAAGTTAAATCCTCCAAACAAGCGAACTAATCTTATTCCTGTCACATGTATTAATTAGTTTAAAGATAAGAAGACTCTATTAAGATGGATGGTTTACCGCCTTCAGCCCCCCCCCCCCCCCCCTGTCCCTGCCCCCTCACCATGCTGTTCTCTTCCAGGTCAGGCTGTAAATAAAAAAAAAGGAGGGAAGACGTTCCCAACGGGACGGCACCATGGGAGCAGCATTGTCCTGGCTGCCCCCCCCCCACCCCGCCCCCCTCCCACTCGGACCTGACTGATGTGCCCCTCCATTGTTTTCCAGGAGGATCATTGGGATCATTTGAGTGGCATGTTGTTTTAAGGGCTAAGCTCTAACCCAATGGCCCCATTGTGTGGGCCACTCTGCCCCCCCCCCCCCCCCCGGGGTGCTAACAGCCCCCGGGCCGAGCCAAACAAGATGGACTCATTTACAGACCCCAGGACGAGCTCTGTGGTGTCGGGGCTCTAAATAACTCAAGTTACTCAATCACAGAACGTAGCAGCCTTTAAGTTATTGCCTCGAGTCTCGCGTTAGGCCTCATGCAATGAAAGTCACGTTTCGCCTCGTCCTTTCAAGTGATAATATTCTTTAAATAATTATGTTGTTTGTTTACACTTTCCACCAATCACATCTCAGCTGCTTTTTTAAGTGAATTAACATACTTCTTAAGAAGCAAACAAGTCGTCCTATCTTAACCCATAGTGTCGTCAGTCATATCATATCGTAGTATAGTTTTGTATCATATTGTATTTAATCATATCACACATATATTAAATTGTATCATATATCTTATCATATTATATCATATTATATCATATTATATCATATCATAATGTATAATATTGTTTCATATATCATACTAAATCATATGTCATATTGTATCATATCTTATTGTATCCTATGATATATCATGTGATATTGTATCATATCGTATCATGTCATATAATATACGAGAATATAATATAATATGTCATATCATATCAAATCATATCATATCATATTATATCATATTATATCATATCATAATGTATAATACTGTCTCATATATCATATTAAATCATATGTCATATTGTATCATATCTTAATGTATCATGTCATATAATATAATATAATATTATATCATATCATATCATATTATATCATATTGTATCATATTATATCATGTCATATAGTATACGATAATATAATATAATATCATGTCATATCATATCATATCATATCATATTATATCATATCATAATGTATAATACTGTCTCATATATCATATTAAATCATATGTTATATTGTATCATATGATATATCATGTTATATTGTATCATATCATAATATATCATGTCATATTATATCATATTGTATCATATATAATATTAAATCATATGTCATATTGTATCATATCTTAATGTATCCTATGATATATCATGTGATATTGTATCATATTGTATCATATTGTATCATATTATATCATATTATATCATGTCATATAATATACGATAATATAAAATAATATCATGTCATATCATATCATATCATATCATATCATATCATATTATATCATATTATATCCTATCATAATGTATAATATTGTCTCATATATCATATTAAATCATTTGTCATAATGTATCATATCTAATTGTATCATATGATATATCATGTGATATTGTATCATATTATCTCATATAATATCACATCACATCATATCATATCATATATCTGATTCTATTGTGTTGTATCATGTATCAGTACATAAGAAGCCACTGGTGTCGCCGGCCCTTTAAATGTCCTGAAAAAGTGACTTAAACTGACCGACCTGGTGTGGTCATGTGACTCTTTTTTCCAAAATGGTGGTGTACCTGGTGGACAGGTGTGACAGGGACGAATAATAATAACATAACAGCTGGACTTGTGTTATTAGAGGTAAGTTTCAACTCATTTAACAACACGCTATATTACATTTAACATGTTCTGGCCACAGTTCTTGAATAAATTGATATAAAACAAGTTAGAGAAATGTGTTGGTGACGTATATGTTACAATAGGAAAAATGATGATGAACTTCTCAATTAATATAGTTGAGTCACTTTTTTTAAATTGATATAGTTTCTGTTGTTTAAATAATTCGCTACGGTAAGTTTTAACCGTAAAATATGTTGAGGAAATTTCCATTAAAAAAACTAAGTGCGTGCAACTAAGCGAAAAAAAAACAAAAAAAATGATTTGTAATTTACAAATTTACCTTAAATACCTAATGTGCAATATATATTTCATACTGGGAGTTAGAGTTTTAGAAAAAGTGTCAGAAATGTCTTCCATGTGGTCTATTTAGTCAGTTTTATATCATAATTTCCTTTAATTAGGTCCAAGTTCTTCTGGGTTAAGTCACGTACGAGAATTTAACCGGAATAGATCAGAAAATATTTGCATTAGAATAACATCCTTACAAATAAATATAACTTAATTAAGACATTTTTTGGTAGACCTTTTGTCAAAATCAATTGGATGGACACACAACTTATTAGTTAATTAATTAATTAATTAATTAATTAGCAGATTGAATGTTGTTTTGCCTCCAGGCTTTAACATGTTCAATTCAAAATAAAAAAAAATAATGATGGTACAAACTTTTTGATGTTTGATATTGGTTAATCAGAGGAGTCCTTTATATACATACGTTAACAATTCAAGGTGCTAAACTGTACTTTAATGATTTAAAAAATCATGAATTGATAAGATTAGATTATTAAATACCTTCTTTTCTCCCTTGTGAGTTCCTGCATGTACTCTGGTTTATTCCAGCACTTTACTGCAGAAATTACACTGAAAAACACACACACACACACACACACACACACACACTCATAAATTGCCCCATACACTCGTACACTTTACGTGAACTGTGTCTGATCAGCGATTCTTCTGGAAGGTGAGTATTGACAGCTTTTGTTATTCATGGCATATTCAGGCTATTATATTTCCTCCTCCGCCGCCATAATGTCGCCGGCGTTGCGGAACGCATCGGTAGCCGTCAACCCCGCCCAGAGCGCCCCCCCCACCCCCCCACCACTCCCTTTTTTTCTCCAAGCGTGACGTTATTACCCGCGAGCCATAAGGAGCCTTTAAATGACCAAACAGGCCGGTTGTTCCTTTTTATGGCCGCCACGCTCCCGGTGAGCGCCGGGGTTCAAAAGGGCACGCCCCCCCCTCACCCCCCGCCCCCCGGAACACACGGACGCCGTCTTTTTATACCTCCCTTTAATCGTAACACGGTGTACTACATCACAGTTATGCTTTGGGCAAATTAAGGTCACTATATTGATTTCATATTTGTCATTATACGCTCTCTATGCTCACAAATCGTCCGGCCTGCCCCCGCAGACGTGCCCCCCCCCCTCCTCTTGTCCTGCCGTATATCATCATTCATAGAGCTATATTTGTGCAGGAGGTGCATTGCACCTCCCTTTGTTTTTTCGTGGCGGCTCGGAGAAGTCGCTTTTTTTTTTTTTTTCCTTTGTCCTTCCCAGGAGTCACTTAGCGCCGTGGAGGGATCCAGTCGGCCCGAGTGCTTTAAACTTTTATCAAAGGTCAACAGCAAACAAGCCCTTCGGCTGGTCATTTAGCTCTGCCACTGAACTCCTTTTTTTTTTTTTTTTCTTCCTCTCCTGCTCGCAGCGATTCCGTGATCAGGAAATATCAACCCACCGCCCTCAGAAACAGGTGATTCATAACGGGGGGGGCTAAAAGGTCGCGTCCAGTGGCATGTTAGTATTTCACTTAAACTTTGATTAAAGATTTTTTTCTTTTTTTTGGGAGAAACGACTTAATATCGGTGTGGTCCTCCCTCCTCAACCTTTTTTTTTTTCCCCTCACACCTGGCGGTTCTATATTTCCTGCAGAAATCAATAAGGTGGGAACTGAAGAAACTATTGCTGCTCTCTCTCTCTCTGTGGGTGCAGCGCTCATTCATTCATCCTCAGCCCCGCTAATGCATCATGGGAGCTCGCAGAAGCATACGGAAACAGACAGGGCTGCCCCCCCCCCTCCCAGTCACAGCCTCCTGTAAAACACAGAGCAGCATGAAGCTAAAAGAGGGTTTGATTGGATGTGCAATAATCGAGGAAAACAGTCAGTGTTTTAATAAAAACGTGTAATAATGATGATGATGCAAATCTTGCCTCTCGTCTGGGGCAAATTTTGCAAGTTTAGCAACATGCAAATTTTCCACTTTGAACCTGATAAAATCCTCCCAAAAAACTTGGTTTTATTGAATTTTTATTAAGTTAAGTAGTGCATAAGAAAATACTAAGATAAGATAGGATAAGATAAGACTTTATTGATTCCACAACGGGGAAATTTGCTTGTTACTGCAGCGTACAGAGTAAAGAAAAGAAAATAAAAGCTACAAAAAATAAAAATACACAACACTATGTACAAAATTCGTAGAATTTGTTGATCCACATACACAGTATGCATTATGGACATAGAATGGAGAAAAAATACTAATAAATAGTAAGAAAAAAGTATGCATAAGCAAAGCATATATACATACATACATGCACGTACACACATATTTACATATTTGCATATATATACGCACATACACACATGTACACATACATAGCTAATGCATACTTAAGGTGCAGGATGTGTGTGTAGAGAAAAGTGACTACAGTGATTATAAAGTCTTATAACTACAACACTAAATAAAGTATTTTTATCTGTAGTAAAACACATCATCATTATAATAATTTCACAAAATTTACATGCAACATAACATAACATGCAAACTGCAAATTTTTCATTTTAAACTTGATAAAAATCCCAACATGAACTAGTTTTCTTGATATATTGCAAGAGAAAACTTCAACTACAACACTAAATAAAGTATTTTATCTGTTCCTGTTCCAGCATCAATATATATCATCAATATCCACATCATCAATACAATAATAAAATAGTTTAATATAATATCAGTAGTAGCTGCAACTAACCACTATTTAGATATTTATTTAGATTGGAGCTGTTTGTGGGATTATTTAATTGGCTCCTTTATAATCTCCTTTTCTTCATGTTCTTAATGATCCTCAGTGATTTAGAGCATTTTATGGAACAATAATTGATCTTTAAACTTGGTGTACTGAAATTTTTACGGGTGAAAATATATTATATAATATACAATATATATTAATATTGTTTTTTTGTACAATTAGTCCAATAGTGAGTAGAATTATTTCATTCTACTGGAAATAATTTACTTTATTTGGGTTAATTGACTAAAATCAAGAAGAAACTAAGTCATCTGCCAATGTTAATCATCAATATTGTATTATTTCTACCAATTTCTTTATAAAATAATTTATACTTAAACATCTTACAGAAAATATTCTTCATGTTCTAGAATGATCCTCAGTGATTTAGAGCATTTTATGGACAATTGATCTTTGAACAATTATTATTAATCGTTGAACTTTGCATTGCAGATATTTTCCTGCTTTGGTTCAGTTTGT
Source organism: Eupleurogrammus muticus (assembly GCA_036785175.1). NCBI lineage: Eukaryota > Metazoa > Chordata > Actinopteri > Scombriformes > Trichiuridae > Eupleurogrammus > Eupleurogrammus muticus. The sequence continues at coordinate 2,167,740 of JAYKQN010000027.1, read as the reverse complement.
TCTTGTTTTAAGTGTTAATTAAAGTATTTTTTTCATAACTTTAGGTTTCCTTCTTTAGCTTATTTTAGTTTTTTTATGATTTGGGTCAGTTTGGGTTTAAATAAAATATTTTTATCTGCAATTGTAGATTGTTTTTCCAATATTCTAACTATATTTTCTGTGTATCATCAGCATAAATAGATTCTGACTCTTCTGTAGTCTCCTCACATGTTGTAGATTTATTCTGATTCCATGTTTGCGTCTAATAACCTTTTGTGGTTGCACAGATATTTCAGGATTTATTATTATTTACAGCAGGAAACTCAACAAACGCGACATCCAGGACCTGTGTGTTTAGCTGTGATCCGTGAGCGTCGTCCAGTTCTGTGTGGAAGCAGCACTTCACAAACGTACATTTCGTAGTTTATACCGTTATGTCACTAACGCATAAATTAGGTTTTCTTCTCGTCCCTACGGTAAGTTTAGTGTGTAGAGTTTGATTTTTTACTGCATCCATCTGATGAATCCTCTGAGCTGAAACTCTGAGGCCTTCAAGCATGAGTTGTGACGCTGCAACCGGCTCTGAAGCCAATATTCAAGTTTACACACACTTTGACAGTGGAAACTTGGAAAAAAGAAAACACTGAGATGGAGTAGGAGACATCTCGTGTCTCGAAAAATTAACCCGATTTGCATATTCATAGATTCTGGAATTTTTAATGAGGGAGAAAAAAGGAGCAGATGTACTTTTAGGAATTTGATAAAGGTCATTACATATTTTATGTGGATCAGACACACATTATTGGTTCCAAACAGAGTATTTTTTTGTGTCTGCTGGGTAAATTATATTTGTATATTTCAGGTTGTGCATGTCGTGGTTGAGGCGCGGCGGGAAGCCCCTGGCAGAGGATCTAGCACGAAGACGTGAGCTCCGCTTTTTATCGTGGATGTAATCGGTTAATTGTATCTGTGCAGGACTGAATGAGGCTCGTTGTTCCGCTGGCCGGCTTCTCTGAATTTTAAGTGCGTCTCGGGAAAGTCCTGCTATTCAGAAACTCCTTATTAAGATGTTCCAGGATATGATTTGTTTGCCCAAAAAGTAAAAAAAAAAAAAGCAGCACAGTGCGAGCAGAAAGGCCTCGCGTTTTAACAGCGTGATATATCTGTCCGTTTTAGAGGAGTCGTGTAACGGCAGCGATAACGAGCCCCCCCCCTCCCTTAAAGCTCCTTAAGAGCAGCTGCCGAGGGGGAAAACACACGTCCCCCCCCCACCCCACTTCATGCACATGCATGACAATAACATGAAAATGATCCTGCACGCAGCATATTGCACACATGCAAGTTCTCATATTTATCATGTCGCATTCAAAAGGTTGGACGCCCCAGGCCTGGAGGGGGGGGGCGAAGGGGGGGTAAGTAGACCCTGTGGCCCTCTTAGGAGTAATAGAGCGATAGAAAGAGAAGGCAGAGGGTGAAGGAGGAGGTGGGGGGGGGGTATAACCCAGATAGTCTCTTTCTTTTTTCCCTCTTTTCTGCAGCTGACTGCAGAACTGCCCCCCCCCTGAAACGCCCCGACACCCCCTGCACGCAGGACGATTTGTTAGCCCCCTGTTGATTAACTGTAATATGAACGCCACTGTACGCTCTCGCTCGGGGGGGGTGGGGGGGAGTTGGAATTACCGCTGACCCCTCCCTCCTCCCTTTTTTTTCGGCGTAATGGGAAACAAATTTGCGGGAATATCGCCGGCCATCCGTCTTTATTTGCCACGCCGTAATGAGGTGGCGTGGCGCAAAAAAAGAAGTAAGGACGGATATAGACGGACAGGAGGACAAACATGTAATTAGCCCAAAATGCAGAGGAAATACATGAGCATGTGTCCGAACAACACAAATAGAGGATATATCCCGACTTGTTAAATATGATAATGCACGTGTGTGTGTGTGTGTGTGTGAGTTATCACCTGTTTAAAGGTACGACGCCGTGTACGCTCCACGCACCCAGTGACTTATTGAATCGTATGTTGAGCCGATGGCGTCGTCCAGAGCGGATCAATCGCCGAGCGGCCCCACGGCCTCCTATTGATCCCACGTCACGAGATGGATGTTCGCTCCACGGCGCCCGCCGCCTCCTGCCCTGCCTCTCTCTGTCTGTTCCCAAAGCCGGATGCATCAGGCCCCCTGTCATGTTGCAGCCATGTCGTTCTATAAATTAGAAAATTAAAGGGCGTCATCGTCAGCGAACTTCTTTATAATCAGTTACTCCCATTACATTTGTCCTGCTTGTTTTCATTAATCTGAATGGAAGATGCATGTAAATAATATGAATGATGATGTTATCTATGCATATTTATGTTAGAATGATATGTACTAAAACAAGGACATGTCGTGTAGTGTTAGTTTAACCCATAGGAACCCAGACCCATTTATCCATAAAGGAAAATTATGTGAGTTATAGCATAGAACAAGTGTTTTTTTTTTTTTCAGAATAATACTTTTTAATTCAAAAGATCTGTATTTGACATATATGCAACATTAGTGGTAAACATATTCAACCAACAGTGTTGTTACACCGGTGTAACAACACTGTTGGTCCTTATGGGTTAGTTTGTATAGCCACAAATCACAGATTCGCCCAAATGGGATTAATACGTCCACATCGTAAAAGGAAAAACTCCCTAAAATCATCCTATAACATGGCAAAAAAAACATATAATGAGAAATTCTGACTGTATTATCTATAAGGTGTTACACCTGAACAGAATGGGGGGAAAACTAGATGCATATTAATAATTATGATGTCTATCTATGCATATTTATCTGTTAGAATTTATATATATTTATATAATATACAGGGACATGTCATGTAAAGTTAGTTTAAGTTCATACCCCATAATGAAGAGTCTGGGGGAACCAACGTTCTTGTTACACCGGTGTAACAACACTGTGGGTCCTTATGGGTTAACGTGTATAGCTTTAAATCACAGATTCACAAAAATGGGCTTAATACGTCCACATCATACAAAGAAAACTCATTAAAATCATCCTATAACATGGAAAAAAACATATAATGAGAAATTCTGACTGTATTTTCTATAGCGTGTTACACCTGAACAGAAAATGGAAAAACTAAAGTAAACAGTTACTCCCATAACGTTTTCTTCATCTCACTATTTCCACTAATCTGAATGGAAGATGCATGCAAATATTATTAATTATGATGTTATCTATGTTTATTTATCTGTTAGGATTATATTTACTAAAACAAGGACATGTCATGTAAAGTGAGTTAACTTCAGATATAAAACCTCATAATGAAGAGTCTGGGGGAACCAACGTTCTCGTTACACCGGTGTAACAACAATGTGGGTTATTATGGGTTAATGTGTGTAGCCTCAAATCACAAATCACAGATTCACCCAAATGGGATTAATACGTCCACGTCGTACAAGGAAAACTCCTTAAAATCATCCTTTAACAGAGGGAAATTCTGACTGTATTTTCTATAAAGTGTTACACCTGAACAAAAAGGTAATGAACAAATAGATGCAAAAAGGTTACTTCCATAATGTTTTCTTCATCTCACTATTTCCACTAATCTGAATCGAAGATGCATGTAAATATTATTAATTATGATGTTATCTATGTATATTTATCTGTTATATCAAGTCAAGTCTTTAAGAAAACGTCACTGTCCACATCCGAAAGTCCCTAAAATAAGAAATTCTTACTGTATTTTCTATAAAGTGTTACACCTGAACAAAAAGGGAAAAATACATGCAAAGAAAGGTTGTTAATTAGAATTAGGAAGTTTTTCAATATTTCAATAAAAATAAATGTGCAACAGGCAAATTTTCTGTGTTTAACCCGACAAATGCTGATACAAACACACTGTCGGTTTGCATCAGAAAACCTCAGCTACGACTATTTTACGAATGCAACTCGCTTTCATTCTCATCAATTTAAAAAACCGCCTGATTATCATAAGGAGTAATAGTAAGAAGGAGTGTGATAAACCCCCCCCCCCCCTCATAAATATAAAAACTCTTTGTGAGTTGTGTCCCTGTAAATATATATCCTGCCCCCCCCCCACCCCCTGCATGCCCCACCGCTCCCTGAACAAGCGTCACTAAAGCAGCATTCTGGTGGGGGGGGGGGGGCATGTTCCTGTCAGCGATGCTAAACCATGCGGGTCGGATCCCGGGTTCCCCGCATGACTCCCCCTGAATGAGATGTCCGCGGGGATAATGGGACGAGCCCTGGCGCTGCGCGTGGCTCTTTTCATGCCAATTAGACTCTGTGATATAGTCACAGCAGATGCACCGCCAGCGCCGGGGTACCCGTCTGATCTGGGGAGACGTGGGGGGGGGCAGCGAGGGAGGGAGGGGGGGTTCAGGCTAAACAGCAGCACTCCTCCTGAAGTGGACTGTTGGAGTAAATATGAGCAGAGGAGGGATCATGTGGCCAGGAGAGTGTCCACTTCACCTTTTGACCTGTTAACCTGTTAAATCCCCCCCCCCAAAAAAAAAAAAAAAATACATGAAAACACCTCAGCTCCAACACTAATGTGATAAAATGTGATTGAACTACAATTAGGTTATTATCAGGTAAAGACTTTTTTCCACATGGGGTCATGTAGGGTTGGATTTTTATTCCTTTAATAATAAAAAAACCTGATACAGGTTCAGCATTGAGTTTTATTCTTATAAATAAGTATGTGTATCTGTAGTGTACTGTTACAGCATCTATGTATGATCAATACAATAAGAAAATTATATAATAATAATAATTATAATAATAAAGTTTCAGTGGGCGACACGGTGGTGCGGTGGGTAGCACTGTTGCCTCACAGCAAGAAGGTCGCAGGTTCAAGACCGCCTTGGGCCTGGGTCTGGGGCCTTTCTGTGTGGAGTTTGCATGTTCTCCCCGTGTCTGCGTGGGTTTTCACCGGGTACTCCGGTTTCCTCCCACAATACAAAAAACATGCTCAGGTTAATTGGTAAACTCTAAATTGCCCATAGGTGTGAGTGTGAGAGTGAATGGTGTGTGAATGGTGTGTGTGCCCCACGATTGGCTGGCGACCATCTGGGGTGTATCCCTGCCTCTCGCCTTAACGCGCTGGGATAGGCTCCAGCAGACCCCTGCGACCCCGAAAGGGAATAAGCGGGATAGACAATGGATGGATGGATGGATAAAGTTTCACATAATACCAGTAGTAGGGCTGCAACTAACCACTATTTTATTATTACTCTGGTTTGTGTTATTTTACATGTTAATTCATAATAATTATTCTTATTTCTGGACATCACCAATTAACAGACACTTCAATATTCAAATTCTACAATTCTAAACCCCCTAATACAAGAGTTTTATCTATAAATCCCATGTTAAACCTGAACTCCAACACTATATAAAGTATTTTATCTGCAGTAAAACCCAATGTTCCTGTTACAGCATCAATATATATCATCAATATCCACATCATCAATACAATAATAAAATAGTTAATATAATATCTGTAGTAGCTGCAACTAACCACTATTTAGATATTTAACCATCTATTACATTAGTGTTGACATATGGCAACAATTACTTTATCTTTATTTTCCTAAAAAGCTGGGATATAAAATCTATATTTTTACAGTTAGGTGTGAAAAGGGGGCTTTTATTTTGAAAGGATATAGAATTTATGAGGTCACATGACCATCATTGTCTCACAACTGAAGGTTTTCTTTAATTCTGAACTTTAGAGAATTTCAACAAATAAAACATTTAACTGACTATTTATTTATTTATTTATTAATTTTTAACATGTATTCAATTCTAATTATTATTATAATTATTATAACACATTATTATAGGATGAAATAGGTAAATAGGAATTGAGTTTTGAAATCTTATCTATATCATTGAATTTTACATTGGGGGAAATTTAGCTTATTTTAAGTATTTTTCTGGTTTGGGTCAGTTTAGTGTTAAATTATATTTTAAATAAAGCATTTTTACTTGCAATTGTATATTGCTTTCACAATATTCTAACTATATTATCGCTATAACAGCAACATAAACTGATTCTGACTCTTCACATGTTGTAGATTTATTCTGATTCCAGGTTAAAGTCCAATGTGTTACTATTTCTATATAATCTCCTTTATAAACATCTGTATATATATATATATATATATATATATTTATGCTCTGGAATGATTCTCTGTTTGATTTCTATGATTTATAGACAAATAATTGATGTTTGAACTCTTATCTTATGAATCATTGAACTTACATAGTTAAACTTATTTAAAGTTCTCTTCTTTTACTCCGCTACAACACTAAATATTTGTTTTTTCATCTGTAGAAAAACACAATTTTTGCAATATTCTAGCTGTGTTTGTTCTGCAACAGCAACTTTACATGTTTTTTATGTATTTATTATCATTTCGAGCAGGAAAAAAACTCCAAAAAAAAGCCTGATGCCATGTTTTTTTTTTAATTTAATTAAATTTTCCTTATATTTACAACATTCCAAACTTCCCTCCTCTCTTCTCTAGCCCCCCTGCTGCCCCCCCCCCACACACACACACACACTGTCCCCCCACACACACACACACTGCCCCCCCCACACACACACACACTGCCCCCCCCCCCCCCCCACACACACTGCCCCCCCCTACCTGCCCTCAAGGTGTTTAATGTGTCACTGAGAACATTAACCCACAGACAAAAAAAGAAAAAAAGAAAACGGCCTGTAATGACCCTAATGAAGTGTGACAGGAGCACATAGCCGACCCTGCTGGCACGCAGTGGGGGGGGGGGCTGAGAGCTTTGTAGCGGGGGGGGCGCCCCAAAATTGGATTAGTGATTAACCATGTTGTCCCGTATCGAGTTAAACGGCCGTGTTCTGTGCCTGGTCCGCTGGCACCGCCCTGCTGGGGGGGGTGGATGGTGGTGGTGGTGTTGGGGGGGGGGGTCTGCAGGCCCCTCGCTGTGCAGTGAAATGAGAACGGGCTCCGTGCACCTGAGCGAGCCCCAGAAGGGGCCTGGGGCGGCGGGAGAGCCTGAGCAGGATCCTCCTATGCACCCCCACCCCCCCATCCATGCTCCATCCTCCAACCCCCCCCCCCCCCCCCCCCCTTCCTCCATCCACCTCCAAGCCTGCTCCTGACATATATCTTGCCGTGAGACAAGAGCGCCAGTGCAAATCAAACCCACCACCTATAAATTACCTCTTTCATTCTCCCTTTAGCTCTCCCTCCCTCCCTCCCTCCCTCCCTTATCTGCCTGCCCCCCCCCCGAATCCTCCTTTTTTTTTCTTTACCCCTGCACCCCCCCGCTTCCCCCCACCTCAACATGCAGCTTCCCACAGCAATATAAACTTGGCTGTCAGGAGGGGGCAGTTGCGACGTGGTGAAACTCGCCATCGTAACGGACAGCTTGACAAATGCGGAGGGGTGGCGGGGCGTCGTGGTCCAACATACTGCACCTCCTACCTGCTGCCCCCCCCACCACCACCGTGCATAGACCTGAGGTGTGTGAGCAGGTGACGCAAGGACAGGAAAAAAAGGGAACGAGGGGGGGGGCAGAGATGGAGAGCGAGTGACTTTCAGGGGGATAATGAGCCTTTGAACGATGGCTGAAATGTTGCCGTCAACCTGCCCTTCTGTTAGCGCGTAATTAGCTAATCAGTAAAAGGCCTAATTATGGGATCAAGGTGCAGGGAAACAATTAGCAGAAAGTATTGCCACATAAAACGGAAATTTACGTTCTGCCAAAGCATGTTTAATTCCCCGGATGTGTGTGTGTGTGTGTGTGTGTGTGTGTGTGTGTGTCTGTGTGTGTGTGTGTGTGTGTGTGTGTGTGTGTGTGTGTGTGTGTGTGTGTGTGCGCGCCGTCCTTTTTCCTAAATAACCACATAAAAAGGACATTTCCCCTGCCTCCTACCTGCCGAGTGAAAAGGTTAATTTTAATGACCCAGTCGGCATTTGTGAATAAATACGGGGACTCTGTGGGTATATGATTAAATTGAAATAAAAAAAAAGAAAAAATAGACGTGCAATTTTTTCCCCCCCTGATCTTACCTTTTTTTAAAAGAATAAAATAATTGTGTAGAGTGTGTATGTGAATGCATGTCTATTTTCCTGTGTGTGTGTGTGTGTTTTGTGCTGTGCAAATAGATGTATTGCTAAGTAGCCTCATTGGTTCGGTAAGTGATTGCAATTAAATTGTGTGTTGCAGGCCCCCCCCCCTCAAACCCTGACACGACAGCCCTGGATTTGGTTAAAAGGATGTAAGGCTTTGCAAAGACAGAAGGCAGGGAGAGGAAATGTAAGGGGGGGGGATTTAAGAGGGAGGGGGGGATCAGTCAATGCACTCAACAATGCACTGGCAGCCCATACAAACATAAAAAAGGAGAGAAAGAAAGAGAGAGCGAGAGAAAATTGAGCTTAACAGCCTGATTCTTAACTATTATTTATCCATTATGGGGGGGAATGGAGCCGGGGCGCCGTGCTGAGGGGGGGTGTAGGGGGGGTGAGGATTAGAGAAGATTTGTGGGCTTTACAAGGCCCTGTCCTCCCATCCGCATCGCTCCGGCTCCCAGGGGCTCCGCAGCCGGCGCCGGCTCAGCTTGTCCGATCATTTATCCATAATTAGAAAATTAATATTTTAGATGGCGCTATGATGAACCCATTATGGTGATGGGCCCCGATATCAATTATAACTTCAATTTCAATTTCGCTTACAGCCGCCGCTGCCGCTGCTGCTGCCGTGGCGATGGCGGCCGCGGCGATGGCGGTCGGCGAAATGGCTCCGGGTGGCGGAGCGGAGCGATGGGGGGGCCCGACGCGCCGCAGAGCATGACGAATACAGATCACTGCACATTAGGATGAGCAATTATTTGAACATGTATAAAAACTATTTACAAGCAATGTAATTGACCGGGGTCAGGGGGGGATGCTGGGATAGAAGAGAAAAAAAAAAATGGCGGAGACAGGTTGACAAATTTTTGTTCTTACCAACAGGAGAAAAAAAAAAGGGGATTTATTAATTTCTTTGAGTCTGTAATTGAATTTTTGAGAGGGGGTTCTTGTTAAGTCTCTCCTGTGGTCGGGGGCTCATCTCCCACCATGACCTTACATCTCACACACACACACACACACACACACACAGATAACAGATAGCCTTCACACGAGGGCAGAGAGGCAGAAACACCTTCACAAAAAAAAAAAAAAAGGGAATCGTAGCACAAAGAGGACGAAGGAAAAGGCGAATAGAAAAGAGAGATGTGATATCGCGGTGCTGTCTTAAATAAAACGTGCTGCCACCGACACGTCTGCTGCTTCTCAGCGAAAAAAATTATATAAATCCTAAATTTCACGCATGAATAGATAATAAGAGTAGAAAAATACCTATTTTATCATATTTTTCTTCTTGTCTCGAGCCTTGTTTTTTTGGTTTTTACCCACAAACCAATCAGACAGAAACACACCAGTAAACAAAGTATTGATAATTTCTAATTAGCCGTTCATGTGAAACACGTATTTAAATAATTTTCTATGAATTATTGATAATCGCCCTTCACCTCCCGCCTCACATGCTCTGTTTTTATGTTCTCCGTGTGTTTCCCGGCCAGAGCCCCTTTCCTCCTTCTAATTCCGTAAAGCGGGATTATATATAATCCATCACGCGTAACGTTGGGGGACATATTACCGCTCCAACGGGGTCGGATGAATCCCCGTAACAGCCCTAATCATACACACACTTCATCACCGCGGCTTAAAGCGCCGCGCGGCGTTAATTATGTAGACATCACTCAAAACACCCCCCCCCCACAAAGAGCTCATCCGTCACCCGTGTGTGTGTGTGTGTGTGTGTGTGTGTGTGTGTGTGTGTGCGCGCGCCACAGAAAAACAAAAAGGTCAAGCGGAAGTGGACGGTGGATCCCAGTGTTACCGCGTGAAAACGTTGTACATAGAGAGTAGGTTTTATTTTTTATTTTTCTTTATTAAATATCCAGGTTTATGTCCACACAAGCTAATAATAATAGCGTAGTTGTTGTTTTTTACTTTAACCCACAGTGACACCGGTGTAACGAGAACGTTGGCTCCTCCAGACTCATTAGGACCCAAAGTGACATAAACTAATCATCCTATGGAATATGTTTTGTTCAGGTATAACACGTTACAGAAAATACATACATGTTTTTTCCCCCCCTGTTAAAACATGATTTTAGGGAGTTTTTTTCCTTTTACAGTGTGGATGTATTAAGCCTTTAACCCATAATAACTCACAGTGTTGTTACACCGGTGTAACGAGAATGTTGGTTCCCCCAGACTCTTTATTATGAGGTTTTATGTCTGAACTTAACTCATTAAGACCCAAAGTGACATAAACTAATCATCCTGATATGATGATGTTACCACTAATGTTAAATATATGTCAAAATACAGATATTTAAGAATAAAACATATTATTCTGAATTTTTTTAGAAATGTGGCTCACATGGTCTATGGTATAACCCACATGATTATCCTTTATTCCTATGGGTTAAATGACTTTACATTTGTTTTAGTAAATATAGTTCTATCACATACATAGACATCATAATCCAGATACACCGGTGTAACGGGAACGTTGGTTCCCCCAGACTCTTCATTATGAGGTTTAATGTCTGAACTTAACTCATTAAGTCCCAAAGTGACATTTACTAATCATCCTAATATGGAATATGTTTACCACTAATGTTAAATATATGTGAAAATACTGATCTTTGGGAATAAAAATATTATTCTGAAACAAAAAACACTTGTTCTATGCTATAACTCACATAATTTTCCTTTATGGATAAATGGGTCTGGGTTCCTATGGGTTAAGCTAACGTTACATGACATGTCGTTGTTTTAGTAAATATAATTCTAACAGATAAATATGCATAGATAGACATCATAATTAATAATATTTGCATGCATCTTCCATTCAGATTAATGGAAATAAGCAGGACAAATGTTATAGGAGTAACTGATTATAAAGAAGTTTGCAGACGATGACGCCCTTTAATTTTCTAATTTATAGAATTTATAGAATTCCATTGCAGCGTCACAAGAGACATGATGCATCCGCCTTTGGAAACAGAAAGTCCCAAAGTGATATTTACTAATCATACTAATATAGAATATGTTTACCACTAATGGGAATAAAACGTACTATTCATAATACATAATTTTCCTTCAATGATAAATGGGTTCTAATGGGTTAAGGGTTGCAGAATTTTCTGCACAGAACATTCTGCTTATTTCTCCACACACGTGTCCCATAAAGCAGCACTGCAGCATATATACTGTACAACATGAGGCAACCAGATGCATGATTTCCATGTCAACCCCCCCCCCCCCCCCCCACCCTCCTCTTCTTGCCCTACAGGCTTGGCCCGTGCACGCCTGCCCGACGCCTTGTTTTCCCCGTGTCAGTTTAATTGTTCACTGTCAGGGGCAGAGCAGCGGATAACAAGCTTAGCAAATGATGTCTGCTGTTGCTACACATTGATTAATATTTTACATGTTATTATCCTCTGTCCATTACCACAGCAAATTAAACTATAAATCACCCCCTCCGCCGGTGTCACCGGATCATAAATTGTCTCCACGCCGCGCGCCGTACGCCGCGCCGCCGCTCCAACGCCGTGCAAGGTCTTCTCCTTTTTGGTGAGACAACAAAGTGGAGGGAAAAGTGCCTGTGTTCTTTAGCCTGAGTTATGGACTAGTCACGGTCACCGTATACATCAGAGCCGTGAAAAATGAGGAGTTTGTTCTGCCATAAAACAAAAAAAAAGAAAAGCGTGCACGCACGCGGCGGCCTGCGTTTTTAAAAAAGTTTGCGCCCGCCGAGGGTCACGTGACATATTTTAAAAACCATTTATTTCTGCACGCACTGTGTTTTTTTTTTATAATTGAATGCAGATGTTTGTCGGTGCATGCAGAAAAAAAAACAAATTTTATTTAAATTGATGTCCAACTTGTCGCGGCTTTATTTGAATTGGTTTGTAGGTTTTCAGACGCTGTTAAATGGAAATCCAGACGGAGCTGTGGATAAATATCCCCCCCCCCGACTGTTTAGACCCATTTTTCCCCGGATATCATCTAAAGATATCAGATGACCTTTCCTGCCTTGTCATTTTTTTTCTCATTCAACCCCCCCCCGCCCATCCCGGCCCCCCCACCCCCCAGTGGGAGAGATGCAAAGGTGCTTCGCCAGCAGCTGGAAATCAATTTCTACAGCCCCGCGTTGCATGTAGGGACAGACGGCCTCATATAATGACACGGCCAATTGCATTGTGTTGGGCTGCAGGGGTCAAGTGAGGTCCGTTGGTGGTGGGGGGGGGGCATGGATGCTGGCTTTGTTCGCACAGCGGCGGAAGGAGGAGGGAGGGGGGGGGCATTAGGAGGGAATTACACGGCGGGGTCAGGTGACCCGTACCCGAGGAGAGGGAGCCCCCCCCCCACCCTCACCAGCAACCCCCTCATCATCAGATCGGGGAGATGAGAGTGACATGAGATGACACTAAGGGGGGGGGGGGGGGGGCAGCGGGGGTGGAGAAACACTCCCGCTAAACACTTCACCTGCTGATAGGTGCCGCTGACCTCTTCCTAAATCTCATCGTCCCGACGTGGCGTGGGATTTTCTCTGACACCCCCCCCCCTCTCCTCGCTCCCACCCCCCTCCCACCCCTTAATCCCAGACTTCCCTTCCTCTCTCCTCATTTGTATACAGGGGCAGACGCCTCGATTTATTTATCTATCAGACGTCGTCTGCTGAAGACGGCAATACTCACACACTGATCCCCTCTAAACCCGCTTAGCGCCCCCCCTCCCTTCTCGACCCCCCCCATGTCGAAGGATACAGTCCCTCCGCGTCTTCCAATGATTTATCAATTTACCGTGTTTGTGAAGAGGCGTCCCAGCGGCTCAACAGGCCGCATTCACAAAACTACGTCTGTTTTTTTCGGTGACGTCGTCCTGTTGGTTTCCACGTCAGAGCAGAAGGCCAGAGTGGTCCAGGTGGGGGGGTCATGGGGGGGGGCCTGACCCTCCAACAGGCCAATGGAGTACATGGATCCGGGGTTAAGTCATCTGACCTGGCAGCATAATTACTGCTCAGGAAACCCAACTTTTCCCTTTTCCTCGACTTAAATCTACACAAACCCAGTTTCACCAGTGATTCGTCCAATATGAACACAGTTGTCAAACTTTAAGATTCATTTTTTTTTTCCAAACTATATAAACTCTCTAAACATCTAAATTCAAAAACATCAAATATACAAATATCACAACGTGGACATTTTTGTAAAGACGATGAGAGTAGACGTCTGTCGGCTTCAAAATGATTTTATTACACCGAGACAGAGAAATAAGAACTGTTAACCAAGGTTTATTTTTCAGTTTTCCTGCTATAAATAATAATAAATCTGGAATTTATCTACAAACACAGAGGTTATTGGACTTAAACCTGGAATCTGAATAAATCTACAACATGTGAGGAGACTACAGGAGAGTCAGAATCTATGTATGCTGATGATACACAGAAAATAAAGTTAGAATGTTTGGAAAAATCTAAAATTGCAGATGAAAATACTCTATTTAAAACATTATTTAACACCAAACTGACCCAAGTCAGAAACAAAATAAGCTAAATAAGCTTATCTGCACCGAAAGTTCAATGAAAAATAAGATAAGAGTTCAAAGGTCAATTATTAGTCCTTAAAATCATTTAAATAACATGAAGAATATTTTCTGTAAGATGTTTAAAATGACATTATTATAGGAATAATCCCACAAACAGCTCCAATCTAAATAAATCTCTAAATAGTGGTTAGTTGCAGCTACTACTGATATTATATTAAACTATTTTATTATTGTATTGATGATGTGGATATTGATGATATATATTGATGCTGTAACAGTAACATTGGGTTTTACTGCAGTAAAAATACTTTATTTAGTGTTGGAGCTCAGGTTTAACATGAGATGTATGGATAAAACTCAAAGCTGCTGCTGCTGCATTAGTTTTATTTTTTATTTTAATTGGTTAACTAGGTTTTAGCATAAGAGCGGTATCGTCTGCAAAAAAGCAAAAAACAAACAAACAATGTGATTTATTTATAGATTTCAACAGGTTAAATTTCATTTCATAGCACTTTCAATTTTTTCTTAATATTTATAATCTCATATGCTACATATATATATATATAGTATTTTAATATTAATCATTCATGGTATGTTTAGGGTTTTATTTATTTTATATACATTGATGCTGTAACAGGAACATTGGGTTTTACTGCAGTAAAAATACTTTATTTAGTACAGATTAATTGTACTATTATTAATTATACTCAATGCTGAACAATGTTCCTGTTCCAGCATCAATATATATCATCAATATCCACATCATCAATACAATAATAAAATAGTTTAATATAATATCAGTAGTAGCTGCAACTAACCACTATTTAGAGATTTATTTAGATTGGAGCTGTTTGTGGGATTATTTAATTGGCTCCTTTATAATCTCCTTTTTAAACATCTTACAGAAAATATTCTTCATGTTCTTTAATGATCCTCAGTGATTTATAGGAATTTATGGAACAATAATTGACCTTTGAACTATTATCTTATGAATCATTGAACTTTGCATTGCAGATAATTTAGCCTGATTTGTGTCCCTTTGGTTTGTTTTAACTTTTAAATAAAGTATTTTTATCAGCAGGCAGACAAAATGTTAGATTTCTTTTGTCAATATTCTAACTATATTTGCTCTATAACAGCAACATAAATTGATTCTGACTATTTAAACACCAGCTTTAAGTTCGTAACCTTTATGGTTGCAGAGATATTCCATATTTATTGTCATAATCATACAGCACCAATCAGCAGCCACTCAGCCTAATCCTAAACCCCTAAATACAGATTATTTACAACTCTTATCCTATAAATCAGTGAACTTTGCATTGCAGCCAATGTACACTGCTGCAGCTGTAACGAGTGAACCTGTTCGGGGGCAAACCCCCCCCCCAAAAAAACATGACAAATAGTAAGTGAACTTGATATTTCGAGCGTTTTATCTGTGAACGGACGTGAACCCACGCGTATGCAAAGCGAGAGGATGAACAGGAAGGGAAAGCAAGCAGAGGAGGAAGCGGAATGGGGCGAAAGGTTGTGGTGGATGGGGGGGGCGAGGGGGGGTTGTCAGGCGAGGACGCGGCGAAACACTAACGTTAGCGACAGCCTGATGAGTCGGTGTCTGTTTAAATGGCAGCTTGTCAGGCCTCCAACTCCTGAGGTGGGCCGCCGACCTGTCAGAGCCCCCCCCACCCCCCCAGCATTAACCGGCTGACCCCATCATCCTCAACACCCCCCCCCCTCCTCGCCGCCTGTCACCGACTCGGCCGCTCGGATCCGCGGCGAGGGGCAGGCGCTCCAACCCCTCAGTGTTGTTTATTGATTCCTGAGCCGCTGCCTAATGGTTTTCCCAGTCCCCCTGAATGGCTTTTGTAAGCAATAGGGTTTGTACATCTCGCCGATCAATACCTTTTATATTTACAATAAAATTGAAACGGCTCCTCTGTGGGGGGGTGCGGGGGGGGGTGCACTCGGCATTTGTCATCCTTCTGCAAGGGAAAACTATGTCATTATCTGAATTAAAACATTTATTTCTGATTAAGAGAGTGTCCTATCTCATTAATTTCCCCACCTTTTCCAATACGCGGGGAATGGAATCCTATTGATTTTCGCACTTTTTACACGTCTCCACTACTGGGGGGGATAATTGAGAAGTTAGCCAGAATAAATGAAGTTTCTGGTCCTGCAGGGCGGCCAATACCTTGGAAATGTGAGGTGTTTTTGTGGGAGCAGGCCTTTAATTTTGTGCCGGCAGAAGACACGGGGACTGAACAAATTGGATTAAGGCTGGAGGATGGAGGGTGTGTGTGTGTGTGTGTGTGTGTGTGAGGAGGGGAAACTCGTGGTATTTCGGCGATAACACGAGTTTTACACCGTGAAGCTACGACCCCCGCAGACGCGGATTAAGGCATTTTTTTCTTTTCTTTTTTAGACCAATAATGATAAATCGCCTCCGCGTCTTATTGTTGAGGAGGAACTGAAGGACGGAAATCAATGTTTGGACAGAGACCTTTTAACACGGCGCGGCTCATTGATTAGGCGTTATCAAATTAATTAGATTGAATTAAGCCGTGTCTGTTTTTTTCCTAGTTTTTGTGGTGACATTTTTTGCAGGTTTGCATGTGAATGTGGAGTCTCACCAAGGTTCAGAAATGGCTTTATAACCATTTGCAGACCAGTAGATCTTTCATTTGTTCCTTGTTGCATGATGTCTGGCTTTTGAGGATCTTTTGGTTTAATTCACTTTGTCAGACGCGTCCTATTTAAGGTATTTTTGAGAAAAACAAAACAAAACCAGGTGTGATAAACTACAGTTACTTATGTTTTAACAGTCAGGGACATGTAGGTTTGGATTTTTATTCCTCCACTAATAATAAAAACCTTCATTTAATCCGTTAAAATAAAAAAAAAAACTGATACAGGTTCAGCATTGAGTTTTATTCATATAAATATCCATCACTAAATAAAGTATTTTTATCTGCAGTAAAACCCAATGTTCCTGTTACAGCATCAATATATATCATCAATATCCACATCATCAATACAATAATAAAATAGTTTAATATAATATCAGTAGTAGCTGCAACTAACCACTATTTAGAGATTTATTTAGATTGGAGCTGTTTGTGGGATTATTTAATTGGCTCCTTTATAATCTCCTTTTTAAACATCATAACATAATATTAGTCAGTGATTTAATAAGCAACATGCAAACTGCAAATTTCTCACGTTGAAATTGATAAAATCCCATTAGTTTTGAGTTTTATTGAGTTATATTGAGTTTTTATTCATATATTACACAAGAAACCCTGAGCTCCAACACTAAATTAAATATTTTTATCAGGCTTCATCAGGCTGAGTTAGTAAAATTAACAAATACTTTGCAAAATGAGGCTCTTTGGGCTTTTATTTTGAAAGATATTGACTTGAATTGAGGATTTCCTTTTCCTCTGTTACTAATTCTACATTGTCAGTGATAATGAAGGAATCCTATGATGGTTAATATGAAGAGGAGGAAGAATTTCAACAGGAAATAAAACTATTTAACGTTATTTTGAGCATCTGACTGTTGTTTAAACCAGTTAAAATGCAAAACCTTCAGAACAAAACCTGAGCTCCAACACTAAATAAAGTATTTTATCTGTTCCTGTTACAGCATCAATATATATCATCAATATCCACATCATCAATACAATAAGAAATCCTCAATTTAAGCCAATATCTTTCAAAATAAAAGCCCAAAGAGCCTCATTTTGCAAAGTATTTGTTAATTTGAGTAACTCAGCCTGATGAAGCCAGATAAAAATACTTTATTTAGTGTTGGAGCTCAGGGTTTCTTGTGCAAAATATGAAAAAAACTCAATAAAACTCAGGGTTTTTGGGATTTTATCAGGTTCAACATGACAAATTTGCAGATTGCATGTTGTAAAATGGGCTCCAGGCGAGAGACAAGATTTGCATCATCATTATCATTTATTTTTTATTAAATCACTGACTAATATTATGTTGTTATGATGTTTAAAAAGTAGATTATTAAGGAGCCAATTAAATAATCCCACAAACAGCTCCAATCTAAATAAATCTCTAAATAGTGGTTAGCTGCAGCTACTACTGATATTATATTAAACTATTTTATTATTGTATTGATGATATTGATATTGATGATATATATTGATGCTGTATTGGGGGGGTTAACAGGGTAAATCTCTTTCCTTCTTCAGCATTAAAACTCAAATATCAGACCTTCACATCTCTCTTGTCTCCCGCGTCCACAGTGAGAGAATGTTGCTGCCCCCTCCGGACCTTTACCCACCTTCCTCTTAGTGCGTTTTCCTATTTTCTAAACTTTTCTCCCCCCCCCCACTCGACCCCCCCACCCCTCTCTCTCTCTATAAACCCATGATGTGAGTGTTTGGTTGAAGTTTCTCTTCCAGCGGGTGAATTAGTGTCCTGTCAGAGGCGGTTCTGCTGCAGGGCGCTGGCAGCCGCCCCGCTCCCTGCACGGCCTATCAGCTCCACACCCAGCTGTCCATGAAGGAGGGGGGGACGGACAGGATGGGGGGGGGCTTGATGGATAAGAGAGGGTGCAGGTTAGGGAGATGTGGTTGGAAACGGGTGCATCCCTTCTGGGGGGGTCCTGTGGTCTAAAGCCAGATCAGAGGCTATACCCCCCCCCCTTCACTCTCTCTTTTCTCCCACAATCACCTGGCTGACAGGGGGGGGGTGTGATGGACGATGCCCTCTCCGAGTCCGACAACATTTTCTCTCGATCCCTGAAGCAGGGTCGGGCGGCGTCAGAAGGCGTAGGGGGCGGAGCCAGACCGGCGTCCGTGAAGCCCGCCCCGACCCCCCCCCCCCCATATATGAGATAATGAAGAAAACCAATATATGAATAGTTTTATTCATATATTGCATGATGAAAGTTAGTAAATCTGCAACTTGCAAACTGCAAAATTTGTCATGTTGAACCTGAGCTCCAACACTAAATAAAGTATTTTTACTGCAGTAAAACCCAATGTTCCTGTTACAGCATCAATATATATCATCAATATCCACATCATCAATACAATAATAAAATAGTTTAATATAATATCAGTAGTAGCTGCAACTAACCACTATTTAGAGATTTAACCATCTATTACATTAGTGTTGACATATGGCAACAATTACTTTATCTTCATTTTTCTAAAAAGCTGGGATATAAAATCTATATTTCTACAGTTAGATGTGAAAAGGTGGCTTTTATTTTGAAAGGATATAGAATTTATGAGGTCACATGACCATCATTGTCTCACAACTGAAGGTTGTCTTTAATTCTGAACTTTAGAAAATTTCAACAAATAAAACATTTAACTTACTATTTATTTATTAATGTATTCATTTTTTACATGTATTTAATTCTAATTATTATAATTAATATAACATATTATTATAGGATGAAATAGGCAAATAGGAAATGAGATTTGTACAGAGGGGCAAGTAAACACTATGACGCCCAAATGAAAAGAGAATTAACCTGTTAAAATAAAAAATACAGCAGAAACATTGAGTTTTATTCATAAATCCTATATTAAACCTGAGCTCCAACACTAAAGTATTTTTACTGCAGTAAAATCCAATGTTACTGTTACAGCATCAATATATATCATCAATATCCACATCATCAATACAATAATAAAATACACTGTAAAAATATCTCTAATACAATAATAAATCAAATTATTTAGTTTCACTTGCAGTTGTTTTCCTGATTTGGGTCAGTTTGTTCTTGTTTTACAAAAACAAAGAAAAGAAAAAACAAACAAACGATTAAATACGCTAAATTATAAAATAAGATAATTTTACTCAATATTGGTTTTGTACCAAAAACAAGATATTTTCACATTTTTTTGCAGTGTAGTTTAATATAATATCATGAGTATGGCTGCAACTAATGTTATGTGATTATCTATTCAGGTTCTTTATAATCTTTTTTAAGCATTTTACCAAATATATTTATGTTCTGTATTTATACATAGTGTGATTTTTACAATTTTTACAATTTTTACAATTTTTACAATTTTTACAATTTTTACAAATTTTACAATTTTTACAATTTTTACAATTTTTACAATTTTTACAATTTTTACAATTTTTATGGACAAATAATTGACCTGTCAATCAATGAATTTTGCATTGCAGACAATTTAGCTTTAAATTCAACAACTAATCTTATCATTAGTGGTTAATTATCAAGGAGTGAATGAAATAACAGGAACAAGTGGAGATTTATCCAAATCTAAAATCCACTTTAATTCAGAATCAATAAAGATCCATAAAAGGGGAAAAGTTTGACTCTGTGTTCATCAGATTTTGTATCTGCAGCTGCACTAAAACATACATGGGTCAATATGAGGAAGCAGTAGATAAACCATTAAAGCATTTCTTTTATGCCTGATGGAGGAGGAATGGAGGTCTCCTGGGTTTGTTCTCCTCAGGGTGGATTCACAGGCCAGAACATGGTCAGATTGGCTGATAATTCCACCTGTTTCTTCCAGAGGGAGCAGCCAGTCTGTTTGATGGGCTCCAATTATCTGGAAAGCCGAGCTTCACTACAGC
>JAYKQN010000027.1:2092500-2142500 GCA_036785175.1 Eupleurogrammus muticus | reverse complement strand
CACTCGGCTCGTGTATTTGGGTTTGCAGGGTAAATGAGTTTCTCTCGGCCTTCGCGCGGAGAGCGAGAGAGACAAGAGAGAGGGAGAGAGAACACATCAAGCACGTTCGTAGATTCACTTTAGAGCTTGACACCTCGGCGCTCGGTCAGTAAATGGCTTTTCTACAGGAGGAGGTGTGTGTGTGTGTGTGTGAGCGAGTGTGTGTGTGTGTGCACTTGCATCAACATCTGTAGAGATCTCAGTGTGAAGCTGCAAAACTGTACGTGTGTTTTCTCATGTATGTGCATGTCTCCTTTAAGGCTGTTTGTGTCCATATATATAGATATATATGTGTGTGTGTGTGTGTGTGTGTGTGTGTGTGTGTGTTTGGACCAGGCCTAGTTTTTATAGCCACATCTACATCCATCCCGTCCCTCTTTGTATTCCGCCCCCCCCCCACGGCCCAGGCCTCAGCTGTCATTATTCCCTGTCTATCCGCGGAGAAGTTATAGTTGGCAAAAAACCCATCAGGTGGGCAGAGCGACGGATAATTGAGGTGATGATCGGAGCTGTTCAAAGACAATTGATAGTGATGGAGACGGGGGAGGGAGGGGGTGAAGGGGGGGGGCAACGAGCAGGCTGACCGGGCTCTCCGGGGGCTCCTAGAGCGCCGGACCAGAATGTGGAATAACACGTCGCGTTGATGCCGCTGCTCCTGTTGAGGGAAAAAAACAAGAAAAAAAGCAAAATATATATATCCAATATTTCACAGTTTTTATTTTACATTAATCAAAAAATATACTGTGTGTGTGTGTGTGTGTGTGTGTGTGTGTGTGTGTGTGTTTGTGTGTGTGTGTGTATAGCTTGTACTATAACAACTACTACTACTTACTGTGTGTCAGTTATTCTTTATGGAATCTATTTATACGACAAATCAATTCAAGTAAAACAACTGTGTGTCAACGAAAAACACATATTATATTATATCAGGGCTAAAACTGACTTAATTATTCTATCAGTTGTTTAAATGACTAATCAAATACT
Source organism: Eupleurogrammus muticus (assembly GCA_036785175.1). Lineage (NCBI taxonomy): Eukaryota > Metazoa > Chordata > Actinopteri > Scombriformes > Trichiuridae > Eupleurogrammus > Eupleurogrammus muticus. The sequence continues at coordinate 2,141,477 of JAYKQN010000027.1, read as the reverse complement.
TGTTTGCTCCATAAAATTTCCCAGAGATGAAGATTTAATCTGGAATATTGTTGATTTTTTTTTTGTCCAGACCAACAGTCCACAACCCAAAGACCATCAGTTTACTGTTATTAAAGACAAAAAAAAAACATTAAAATGATCAGATTTCAGAAACTGGAACCAGAAAATTTGGAAATTTTCACTTTAAAAATGACTCAAATCAATCCATTGATTATTGTATAAATTGGCAGCTAATTAAGATTAATTGACCAATCATTGCAGTTCTAAAGAATACACATATACAGTATATAAATATATATATACATATATATATATATATATGTATATATATATGTGTGTGTGTGTGTGTGTATATATATATATATACATATATATATATATAAAATATATAATACATATTTTGATCAAATAAATTTTGCAGCCAAAGCTTTAGTACAAAGAAAAGGATTATGTACATTTATTCTATACTTTCTCTAAAACATTGGTCAATAAAAGCTCAAATCTGAACTGAAAATATGATAAATTATTAGAAGAAAGTCCACCTCCTCTGCAACAGGCCGAGCATTAAAAACCACAGCATCCCCTGTTTCCATTAGTTTGTCTTTGTTAATATACCTGTGTTAATCTGCCTCGAGTAATCCAGAAAATCTTCAGCTGTCTGATGATTTCTTTTTCATCCTGTCTGCTTTACACCTGGAGAAAATAGTTTTTTTTTCCTTCGTAAAAAGCAGCAGTGCAGTGTGTCTGCTGGCCCCGAGACCACCCCGTGCTTTATTTATAGCCCAAATCCCCCTCGCCGAGCTGCCTCAATCACACGGCAACATATTGAACTAGCGGAGGGAGCCGTGACCCGGACATCATATTTCCACCGGCTCCAATCCCAGTGACAAGTTGCCAAACTTCAAAATCCCCCAGAAAACCCGGTTAAGGCAAAGCAAGTTGTAAAGGCGTTTTTCATAAGCCGAGGGACAAGGGGGAACAAATGGAGGTTATTACTTTCTTTCCATTCCCAAATAGCCCCCCCCCCTACACTGTCTGGCTGAAATAGGCACCGGCGAAAAAAAAAAAATGTCTTTATATTTCACATCCATACCTGACACCATTCCCGCTGGATTTTTCTATTACCCACTGGCGCTTTTTTTTTCTTTTTTTTTTTAAACCCCCGCCACCATTTTTCTTCGCTCACACGCAAATGTTATCACCTGAATGTCATCAATTGTGTATATAATATCAGCCCCCGGTGATGTTAGCACGATCGAGCGGCTCCGAGGAACACGTGTCTGCAAAGTCCTTGAACGTCTTTGCTTAAAAAACTTTGGATTCTGCTGGTTTTTGACTCTGCAGGCAGGTGTTTGGTGTTTTCTGCGAATCGAAGTGTGTGAATATATCAATATCTGCCTGTCGCACATGTCACAAAAAAAAAAAAAAGAAAAAGGAAAAGGGGGAAAAGTCTCACACACACACACACACACATATGAACGGACACACTCCGCCTTATCAATAACTCTCTGGGCCGTACGATGACACACACACACACACACACACACACACACACTCGCTGTCACATCCCGACACCGTATCGATAACTCAATATTTCAGGTGTCAGTCTGTGCGTGGTGTGCCATGCCCTCTGAGTGGCGGTGGGGGGGGGGGGTCAGGTTGGCAGCAGAGGACGGAGTGTGGGGGGGGGGCCGTCACACCTTTCAATACCTCCACTCCGCCTGTCATTAGCTCGTATGTGTGTGTGTGTGTGTGTGTGTGTGTGTGTGAACTCCTGGCACAGTCAGCAACTATCACCCCCCCCCCCCTTTATCTTGATTTCCACCATACACACACACACACACACATACACTCTTCGCCGACTTCAACTTAAAGCTGGGTCGGTGGAGGGGGGGGGCGGAGCTTCCCGGAGTATTGAGCCGAGCTGTCACCCCGACCGGCACCCCTGACCCCCCCTGCCCCCCCCTCACCGCTGGGGGGGATCCGTGGCAGGGGCCGAAGGTTCAAATGATTTCCCTCCACCTCCCGCCAACCTGTTTTCCCAGTGAGCTGATTGCTAATGACAACATTACAGAAAAGGCCAGAACGGAGATTCCACAAACAGACCCCCCCCCTCGGATTTACAACCTAAATATCTGCAGAAGTTGGGGTTGGTTTGGCTAAAATAAAGACAGAATACTTGTAATGGTAGAGACATGTGTCGTCTAGTTCCTGAAATCATTGATGTCAGGAACAATGAAATGCACAACATTTTTAAAGGGTTTCTACAAAATGGAAAAAATCCACAGATGCACTTTAACACAAGTTATAGCAATTCCACGCATCCTAGAGGGCACTTTAGCAGGTGTTTTTTTTAACATGCTCCTAGACAGCAACTCAGCATGCATTTTAATTCTTTCTAAAGGGCACTTTAATATGCTTTCAAGCTGTTAGAGGGCACTTTAGCACATGTTTTGGCTCCAAAAAGCACACGTTAATATGCTTTTTAGCTCCTAGGAGGCACGTTGGTGTGTGTTTTGGCTCCTAGAGGGCACTTTAGCAGGTGTTTCTACCCCTAGAGAGGTTTAATATGCTCCTAGAAGGCACCTTAGCATGCATTTTGGCTCATAAAGGGCACTTTAATAGGCTCTTCGGCTCCTAGTGAGAACTTTAGCACATGTTTTGGCTCCCAAACGGTCACTCTAATATGCTTTTTAGCTCCTTGAAGCCGTGTTTTGGCTCCTAGAGGTCACTTTAGCAGGTGTTTCCACTCCTAGAGAGGTTTTATATGCTCCTAAGCATGCATTTTGGCTCTTAGAGGGCACTTTAATATACTTTTTAGCTCCTAGAAGGCGTGTTAGCATGTGTTTTGATTCCCAAGAGGGCACTTTAATTTGCATTTTGGCTCCTACAGGGCACTTCAGCAGGTGTTTTCACTCCTAGAGGGGTTTTTATATGCTCCTACAAGGTAAAGCATGCATTTTGGCCCTTAGAGGGCACTTTATTATGCTTTTTAGCTAGTGAGACAGCACATTAAAACACATTTTTCAACAATTAGATTAGGGTTAGCAACTTAATATGCATATTGCCTCATAAAGGGCACTTTAATAGGCTCTTCGGCCCCTAGAGGGAACTTTAGCACATGTTTTGCTTCCCAAACGGGCACTTTAATATGCTTTTTAGCTCCTAGAAGGCGTGTTAGTGTGTGTTTTGGTTCCCAAAAGGGCACTTTAGCAGGTGTTTCCACTCCTACAGGGGTTTTTATATGCTCCTAGAAGACACCTAAGCATGCATTTTGGCTCTTAGAGCGCACTTTAATATGCTTTTTAGCTCCTATAAGGCGTGTTAGCGTGTGTTTTGATTCCCAAGAGGGCACTTTAATTTGCATTTTGGTTCCTACAGGGCACTTTAGCAGGTGTTTTATATACTCCTAGAAGGTAAAGCCTGCATTTTGGCCCTTAGAGGGCATTTTACTATGCTTTTTTTAGTCCTGAGGGCACGTTGGCGTGTCTTTTGGTTCTCAAGAGGGCAATTTAATATGCTTTTTGGCTCATAGAGGGCACTTTTTAGCTAGTGAGACAGCACAATAACACACACATTTTTCAACAATTGGATTAGGCTTAGCAACTTAATATGGATATTGCCTCATAAAGGGCACTTTAATAGGCTCTTCGGCACCTAGAGGGCACTTTAGCACATGTTTTGGCTCCCAAACGGGCACTTTAATATGCTTTTTAGCTCCTAGAAGGCGTGTTAGCATGTGTTTTGATTCCCAAGAGGGCATTTTGGCACCTAGAGGTCACTTTGCTATGCTCTTTAGCTCCCAAAAGGAGCATCGGAATGTGTTTTGGTTTTCAAGAGGGCACTTTAGCATGTTTTTTGGTTCACAAGAAGGCACTTAGCCACACATTTTGGCTCCTCAAGGGCACTTTAATATGCTTTTTAGCTCCTAGAAGGAGAATTGGCTGTGTTTTGGTTTGCAAAAGGGCACTTTAATATGGTTTTTGGCTCCTTGGGGGCACTTTAGCATGTTTTTTGGTTCACAAGAGGGCACCTAGCCATGCATTTTGGCTCAGAGAGGGAACTGTAGCACATTGTTTTTCAACAATTGGGCCCCAGATGGATAACTACCCCCCCCCCCCTTCACTTTTCACACCACTGATCAAAAGGCTTAGAACACTGACCTTGTAAATCGAAACGGCGACTTCTGCCTCGCTCCATCCCTCACCTCTTTCCCCTCATCGCTTCCTGTCATCTTATCTGATATCCACTTTCAAAATTATGGCATCAATGACCAAAAAAAAAAAAAAAAACTAAAAACAGCAAAAGGGTCAATAAAACACGGCGAGAGAAGGAACCAAAATTTGCTTTGAAACCTGAAAAACAAAAAGCCTGTCTTGATGATAATAAAACAGTCCCCAGCGCTCCTTTGTCTTGCACCTTCGAGGATTAATGCTAATGCGAGTTTCTCTCTCTCTCGGCGCCACCAATAACACGCTGCCAAACGTCCTGAACGGATCCCCAGAGCAGCCCTGACGCCGCTCCATTGCAGCCCCCACAACACCTGCCTGAGATATATGTATTTATGTGGCAGGAAATAACATTAGAGTGAATTGCCATAACAACTTTATAAATCAGGCAGGCACATGGATGGCAGGGACAGGGTGGTTGGGGGTGGGGGGGGGTGCCAAGGTGGCAGTAATGCTGATGAGAGGTATCCAGGATGGCATCCATCACCCCCAACTGGGTTAAACCCTGGTTTTTTCTCAGCTTTTCCGTCCTCAGAATCCGGGTTTTAAACGCCACCTCTCGTATGAACCTGCATCCATCCAGGAAATAAAAAAAAAACAGGGTGGGGGGGTGAGGGTGGGGTGTGGGGTTGGGGAGGGGGGGTTGATCCTTCCTCAACCATTAATCAAAAGTTACAAACAGTCTTCGCCGTGTCATAACTCTCACGACGGGCTTCGTTCCCCCCGTTGATTGATTCCTATACACACATACTGTCTGATTACCATAATGTGTTCTTGTGGCTAAAAATTCTGGCGGGTGGGGGTGTGGGGGGAGGGGGGTGGCGGATGTTGGTAAGGGGGTTTAGGGAAAGGAAAAGGGAGCAGGAAGTAAATAACAAATGGCCCGGACCCCACCTCATCCGGAGTGATTTCAATCCAATGTTCCATCATAGCTGCTGGTTTGGGGTTTGGGCTATCAATTACAGATACAGGGGTGGGGGGGGGCAGGGGGGGCAGGCAGACGCCATCATTTCACTGATTGTCACCAGTCCACCGCGCTGACACCAGGAAGTGATTCATCAGTCTATTTCCTGTGACACCCCGGAGAAAGATGACACGGCGAGGCCTGTGGAATTATGGGGGATCCTGAAGAAAGGGCTCTTTAACATGCCCGGGCCCTGCAGAGGGAGGGGGGGGGGCAAACACATTCTAATGCAGACATTTAACCTCCCTCCGCCAGCGATTGCTCTTGACTGACAGGGTCCATTCATTCATTTCAGCCGGAGACTCTGCCGTTGATGAAACTATCGGCGCGATTTGTTCACCAACATGTCAGAAATCGTAGAAACGGACTGAACCCATGACACCGAGGAGTGACTTTTATACGCGGCAGTCTGTAGAATCCTCCAGAATCAAAAATATGGGGTTTCCAATTAATAATAATAAAAAAGGGTTCTAAATCTTGTAGAAATATGTCAAACATGTTAAATATTATACGTGAATTGGTGCAAATCCAAGTAAACACTAAATACAACATTAACAGAGAGAAACAGAAATTAATGAATACCTGCTAATATGAAAGAAATGCATAAAAATATGTTTATATACATAATGCAAGAGGAAAGATAACTGAGTTGCATCTCTAAGAACTAGTTTTAATTACTTTTTTAATAAACTAAAATCGTATTCAATCTATGGTCTATACAATCTATGCATTCAAAGTGAGTACACCCATCTATAGGTAAATATTTAATTATATGTTTGCATGGGACAACACTGAAGAAATGACACATTAACATAATGGAAAGTAGTCAGCGTACAGATTATTTAACAATGGAAATGTACTGTTCTCTTAAAATAACCAACCATTATGAGTTAAATTATGAAATTATTATGAAAAAAATACCATCAGAATTTCCCTCATCTTTGAATAAATTGTAAATTGTTGCCCAACCAAAAAAAAAACATCAAAAATCCAAAAATACTCAGGTTACAAAGATGAATAAAAATATATATTTTTGTACAATCAGTTCAATATTCAGATAATTTATCTCATTTGAAGTTTTTACTTGAATTTTATCGACTGAATCTTTTTTTTTATTTTACGAAAAAATGTGTCTTGTTTTCCTAAAATAAGACAAAATTTACCAAAATCAGGAAACAAAATGTTAAAATAAGATAAATTATTGGAATAAAAATAATTCTACTGCATATTGTACTTTGTATTTAATTGGTTACCTGGTCAAGAATTCAGTTTTTGCAGTGTAAGAGTTCAAAGGTCAATCAACTATTGTCTTATTGTATTGATGATGTGGATATTGATGATATATATTGATGCTGTAACAGGAACATTGTGCAGCTTTGAGTTTTATTCATAAATCCCATGTTAAACCTGAGCTCCAACACTAAATAAAGTATTTTATCTGCAGTAAAACCCAATGTTCCTGTTACAGCATCAATATATATCATCAATATCCACATCATCATTACAATAAGTAAAAACAGGTGAAAATATCTCAGTTTTGGTCCAATATGGAGTCAAATTATATTGTTTCACTGACAGATAACTTATTTCTAGTTTTTTTTTTACTGATTTGGGTCAGTTTGGTCCTGTTTTTAAGAAATCTTATCTGCCAGTGAAATAAAATAATTCTACTTAACATTGGTCTAAATGTACCAAAAACAGAATATTTAGACTTTTATACATATATATTGATGCTGTAACAGTAACATTGTGTTTTACAGATATAAACTACTTTATTTAGTGTTGGAGCTCAGGTTTTCTCATGCAATATAAAAATAAAACATTGCAATTTGCATGTTGCAAATTTTGCAAAATGGGCCCTTGATAAGAGACAAGATTTGCATTATCATTATTATTATTATTATTATTTTACTATTAAAACATCCTCTAACTCAATGCTGAACCTGCATCAGGAAGTTTAGGTTTTTAACAGGTGAAGATAACAAAAATCAGGCTAATGAATCTCCTGACTAATGATGAAATTATAATGGATAATTGCAGAATATCAGTAATTGTAATAGATATTAAACGATGCACACGAACGCTGCAGCTGGTTTCACAGCATCGTGGACGCTCAGAGGGACCGAGTCGCTCTTCTTTTCCTTTTTTTTTCCCCCCCTTCCCTCCCTCTCGCCGGGTCATCCTTCCTCAGAGATTCATACCAAGCCGGCGGTAAGCACAGATGATGCCAGCAGGCCAAACTTTATTCCTCCCCGCTGCAATTGCGTCTGCGAGCTGTGACTCTATCAATCTGCCCGGCGGTCGGGATGATTGCCTAATCCTGGTAGCCGGGGGACTCTTATCATCAGTCTGCCTCCTCCCTGTGTGTGTGTGTGTGTGTGTGTGTGTGTGTGTGTGTAGGGGAAACGTATGTACTACTCCTCTGCCTGACATTATCACCCTCATTTGTAAACACAGTCATCCATCAGGCTGCCGGCCCCCCACTTATCCAAACAGATGAAGAAGGTGTATGTTCTTATAATTTGCTCTCATCGCGCAGAGAGAAGGAATAATAATAATCTCTCCATGATGTACAGTAACCCCCCCCAACCCTCCCTTGCCGCCCCACCCCCCCTTTTCATTCTCTCCTCTTCTTCTTCCTGTGTATAGTGTATTAATGAAGCGGCCTAATTTGACACCCGTCTGCAGCATAAATGGATTAAAACGCGTCGCCGCCACAAATAAAACGCGCAGTATAAATATTGTAATTCGTAGCCGTGACGTGAGGAATCATGGTGTGTGTATGTGATAATAATCATAACCTGCTGATGTCTTGCAGATTGGAAATATCTGACTGTGTGTGTGTGTGTGTGTGTGTGTGTGTTCATGATTGCATTGCATACACTATCTGTGAGAGGAGGAACCTCCAATATTTATGGAAAAAAAGTGATTTTGCTTATTTCCGATTCGCATATATGTCCATAGCAGAGGTGGAAAGTAACTTAAGTACATTTACTAAAGTGAAATTCAGGGTAATTAAGTATTTAAATTGTCTGATTGTTTGTAGTTCTACTCTACAAATAGGAGGGGAATATTGTAGTTTTACGGCAGACATTTTACAGAAATATGATGCATTATTCAGGATTAAGGCAGCAACTAAACTTTACATGAAATAAGTTTTTGGTTGTAAGTTCTTCCAAACTTGTTTTATATACATTAAACCCAAAGGAGCAAATCACTACTTAAAAAAAAAGATGCAACCATTAGTAAAAAAATGTCATATAGCATATTTTTAGTCTGTGACTATATTGAACAAATTGTGATGGTAAAATGTCTATAATTAATTTAACATAGTCACAGTTGTATTTATTTTCTTTTAATACTTTGCAAAACTAAATTAGTTGCTGATACTGTACTTTCACTTAAGTAGGTTTTTAAATGCAGTGACTATTACATTATTTTTACATTGTGATATTTCTATATATTTTTTTACTGTAAATGACTCAATAACAGGTGCAGCGTTTATTTGTTTCACTCACTTAAAAGATCAGATTTAGACAAATACAAGTTGCCTTAAAGTTCAATGGAAAGCAAGAAATAAGATGTGGATGAACAAGTATATTCACAGACACTTCTTCAAAATGTTGTAATTATGTTTATTTCTTGTCATTTTGTAGAGAATCTGTGTATTTACCGTAAATATTGTTATATATAATATATTAAATAATCGTTATTTGTTTCAATCACTCAACTGATCAGGTGTTTATTTGAGACCAGGCAGTAATTATGGACAGGAAATTATCAATTTCTGACAAAAATCTTGCTCAACAAAACTGGAAAAAAATCTGGTAATTTCCTATATTTCTCATATTAAACCAGTATTTATAAACAATATATGTATGTTTGGCATTTTTCACTTTTCCACTGTCTTTGAGCCTCTGTGTTTACCATAAACATGATATTTAATATAATCTATTAAATAATTATATTATTTAATTTAATCACTTCACAGATCAGGCTTTTATTTGAGACCAGGCAGCAATTTGGGACATGAGATCAATTAATTCCTAACAAAAATCTTACTGAACAAAACTGGAAAAAATATGGTAATTTACTATATTTCTCATATTAACCCAGAATAACTACTCTATAACTTACATTGTTCTAAAGTCAGATTACAGTTCTGTAGTTAAACATCTCACAGCTGCTTCTCCAGAGTTTTACTGAATATGAAGTGAATATTTTACAATAGAAAGTTTTAAATTAATGTTGTATTTTTTTTTTCGCTAATAATTTTTTAATATTATTATTAGATGTCATTGGACCACAATAGTAGTGCAGAAAAAAGAAAAACATGCAGCATCAGTAGTCACATCTTCTTCCTTATTTATTTATTTATTTATTTATTTATTTATTTATTTATTTGTCAAAATATCCACCTGCACCTGGCGTTTAATTGAAACTCTTATTATTCTGTGTTTTACTGTAATTGAAGGATCTGAGTGCCTGTTTCATCAATGATGCGTGATTTAGTGCAATTTGAGATTCAAGATTAAACAGTTTTAGTCCAAATATTAACCTAAAAATCACAAAAACACAGCTTATGTGTAATTTTTTAGTATATTCTCATATGTTTTAGCGTGCGTGTATTTATCTCTGACCGGTATCATCCTAACCCTCATCCCGTGTCAGCAGGTGTCTTGACTTTAACGCCACGTCTTCATAATCCGCTTCAGGCTTTAGTCACAAAGCTCCCACAAGGAGCTTTATGTAGTCCTCTCCTCCTGATAAGAACCCGGGGCCATTGTGTGTTTTTTTTGTTTTTTGTCCCAAACATGGCCGACACGCTGAGACGAGCCGTTGAATGGACGTCCGACACGTGACGAGCTGCGTGGGAAAAAAAAAAAAAAAAACGCTGTCGCCATCTGCTCCGGCTCCCGGATAGACCCCTCCAGAATAAAAGCCTTTTATATCTTTACAGCAAATGTTTATTTATGGATGTCGGACACACAGGTGCCGCTTCACGTCATTTGTCTTATTCCTTGAGTTTTTTTTACTTTTTAGAAATTAGATTGGTCTTTATTTGGAACAGGCGGTTATTTATCAAAATCTACTCCTGCACCAGGCCTTTTAAGGTGGTATGAATTACTTTCATATAGATTGCAGCCAATCATTTAATTTTAATTGTGGCTCTTATGTCAAAATTCACAGCTTAATTAACATTTACAAAATAGAACGTGTGGTCCCCCTTTTTTTTTTTTGGTTCTGCTGAAGACATTGTCCTCAGATGAGGTGAATTAGGGCTCAATTTCAGCTCTGATGGTCCTTGAATTGGAATTGTTTCTTAATGTTATAGCCACTAAAGCCACTAAAGCGGCCTAATTCCGTCAATAGCGCCATGCTGCACCATTGTGTTCAGGAGTGGACCCTCTCGTGTAAGCACCCCCGCTAAGAGGCCCCGTCCCATCCGATGCCGCGTGAATAGCAAACATCCCTCTCGCCTCCATTTGCAATGTAGATGCGCGTGTGTGTGTTCTCGCTCTCTATTGAATTGTTTTCTTAATCGTTTCCTTTGTGCCAAGAAGTAAAGAAAACAGATTGTGTCTGAAGAGCATTGGAAGTGCCAATGACCCCCGGTCACTCCAGCCACATTAGGACTGCCAGAGCAGCAGATCCAGAGCCAGGCGGGGGGGGGGGCGACCTCTCCGTCCCGCCATGATTGCTAGCACCAACATTTTCTTAGAGGGAGACGAATTTGGAATTCCGCACGGTGGCCTCTATTGCATTTTAAAGGATACATATACTTTTGAGAATTGATTTTAAAGAACTCTGCGTAATCGCCTCTTTTTGATTTATGCTAATTCATTCATGACACCTTTGTTCCAATTGTCTCTCCAGGTTTCTGATTGCCATCTTGGAAAAGAAAAGAGATGCACAATAAATTGTGAAGCAGTTTGTTTGCTGAAGGATCATTATCCCACTCTGACCTGAACCGATCACTGTGTGTGTTTTACATATTTAACAAGTACCAGCAGCTAGAACAGAAAAACTAAAAAAATAAAATAAAAATGAAAATAAAAATAAAAATAAAGAAAAAAAATATTATACTAAGTGTAATAAGAAAAAGAGTTTCTATGATAAATTATGACTAATTAATGCAGCACCACAAAACATCTCCAATGCAAAAAGTAGGAAAAAACCTGCAAGTTGCTGCATGAACTTCATGTAAATTACAAAATAATAAACCAGGGCATTTGTGATTTGTTTCAATCACTTAACAGATCAGGTGTTTATTTAAGACCAGGCTCAGCAAAACTGAAAAAAATCATGTTAATTTACTCCAATTCTTTTATTAAACCAATATGACGACTGCATGCCGCAAAAGCAAGAACTAAGATGTGGATGAACGCGAATATTTGTAGACAATATATGTAAGTTTGGCGTTTTTCGCTTTTCCTCTGTCTTTGAGCCTCTGTGTTTACCGTAAAAGTAGTATTTAATAAAATTCAATAAATAATTATAATATTTTATTCAATCAATGAACGGATCAGGCTTTTATTTGAGACCAGGCAGCAATTTGGGACATGAGATCAATTAATTCCTTACAAAATATGCTGAACAAAACTGGAAAAAATATGGTAATTTACTCCAATTCTTGTATTAAACCAGTATCTTCATAGTCAACCTTCAAGGAATAAGGGGAACAATACTTATTATTGTATTAGTACAGTGGATTAGTCTCATTACACAAATTAGACTTGGTCTTTATTTGGAACAGGCTGTTATTTACCAAAATCTACACCTGCACCCGGCTTTTTAAGGTGGTATGAAATACATTTTCACTCACATTGCTTAAAATCTCCTTCACATCAAGATTGCAATGAGTGAATAAAGTACATTTTTGGTAATTTACTTTAAGTAGTAGTAGTAGTAGTAGTAGTAGTAGAGAAGGGAAGCATTGTATTTCTGTTATGGCATTATGTCGCACCTGCCAAAATGCAATGTCTCACTGGTTGGTACCTGTACGCCTTCTTAAATACACATACACATTCACAAGTACACAAATAGAGTCAAGTTGATTTTAATTGAAAAATAAGCTGGTGTCCATGAGGTCACATTCGGAGCAAAATCCATTCTACCACCTAATATGAGCTGGAGAGTGAATTTCAGTTCTGACTTGCAAAAAATTGGTCCTTTCTGTGGTTTTTGCTATATGCAACTAACCAATGAGTCAGGTGATGAACTTTAATCTGAGTTTTTCAATCTATAACTGATGATGCTACTGCAGCCTTTATGATTGAGATATTAGCTTAAATAAGAGGCAATTTAACTTGGTTTTCCTGTGAAAAAGCTTCAACTCATAAAATGCACCGAGCACGGCAGAAAATGATCCAAAAGGGCCAAAATATCGCATGATTGGAAAGGAACCTAATTGCCTTTCAAACCTCCGTGGCACATTCTATTTATTAAACCGAAAGTGGTTCCAAATCTCAGGGATAATGAAAATCTCTTTTATAAATATGTATGCAGTGAAGTCACAATATAATAGGGGCCTGGTGAAAAACAAGAGGCAGCACGGCGGCTGAGGGATGAGGCACAGGCCCTGCAGAAAAGAATGTTCCCCCGGCAGAAATTGGTTTAATTAATAGGACATTTTACATAATGATTACAGTGTAATTGCACCGACTAGCAGAGTGTCATTAAATATATCCTTGCTCCTTTACAACACCCTCCAGCTAAAAATAATGAGTTACATTGGAAATCACTATGCAACAGGTTCATAAATAACATTTAAGCCCATACAAGGCAAGTACTTATAAATAATAAATATTTGCCTTTTGTAATTGAAGAAAAAATGACTGCCTCCTTTTTTTCTCCCCTGCCACGGCGACGCCGCTTTGTCCTGTTGTAGCCGCGGAAAAAAGAAGATTTTCCCATTTTTCCCCCTCTCGTAAGTGCTGAATAATTTATTTGCCGGCTAATAGTCAACACTGTCAACACCCGGTGGTTAAAATATACCTGTGTCCGGATAAATGCGGCGGCGGGCTGCACGGCGATTATTCCCTGCTCCCAGATATTTTGTTGGATGCAGTCCCTGTATACACTGCAGTAAATCACCGGCTTCCAATTACCTCCCTCCATAAAACAAGGCTCGTATTCAAATCAGGCCCCGGAACACAGAGACAGAGACGGGGACAACTGAACCCAGTGCCTGGGGGGGCGCTGACTGGAATGTGTGCATGGATGCATGAGTGTGTGTGTGTGTGTGTGGAATTTGTTTCTTCGTTTTAATGCTTATTCCATTTTAACTGCAAAGTGGCACAGCTCCACCACTATCTCCATCTCTGAAGTTGGCTCCCGGAACATTTTCATTAGTCAAAAAACAGGAAGAGCTAAAAGTTTCTTTTGAATATCGTCCAACGCCGGGATGAGCGGAGCTGGACGTGCCGTGATCAAGTGCCATGATTACGGAATTACCAAAGCAGGGGTAATTGTTCTCGGGGGATTGTTGTGCTGTAAGTGGACGTATCCATCACTTTTATGTATTGGAGCTCCGAGGCAGAAATCTGGGCCCTCGCTTTAAGTCCCAGCTACAACGGGATGATTATCTTTTATCTGCATAGTCAACCTTTAAGGAAATAAGGGGAAAAATGCTTGTGCACATACATTTTTTTGCGACAAAATACAGTAAATTTAAGAACTTTTAGTTGGAAAAAAACATCTCCTGGCATTCAGGATAGTTTAATTTTATATTAGTACAGCAGATTAGTCTTATAAGGTTAATTTTATAATATAGGATTTGACCTCTGAAGAACGGTAGAGGTCAAATCCAAGATGGCTGCCAGTCGCCCCCACCATATCTAACGTTCAAATGCATTTACAATGAAAATGTAATTTATAACTAAAATAGGGGGGATACTAGTTCATCTTTAGATAGTTCTGAGATCTTCAGAATTCAAAATAATGTGTTTTAGGTCATTGTCAAGGTAAACAAAAGAAATATCTGGAGAAAAATGTTATTTAGAAGCTTACATTCACAAACACACAGCAGATTAGTCTAAGATTACAACAATGCTGCGTTTCATAAAAAAAAAAAATATATGTATTTAACGTATTTAATAGACACAATGAGGTTAATTTTCTGGTATAGTTTTGTATTTGGGATTTGACCTCTGAGGACTGTTAGAGGTCAAATCCAAGATGGCTGCCAGTGTTCCCCCTAATGTCTAATGTTATTCAGAATTCAAAATAATGCATTTTAGGTCATGGGTTGAAGCTTTAAATCACAAATGAACACTCATTGGGGTCCATAGGAGGTCAAACTGATATAAAATCTGACTATATACACATATTTTAAACTATATTCAATGAGGTACAGTTTTATGCCACGTTGCATCTGTTTCTGTTCACAACACACTGCAAATATCTTGTTTTTGGTTAATTAGTCCAATAATGAGCAGAATTATCTTACACCATTGGTAGATAATTAAGCTTATTTCATGGTTTTTCTTGTTTTTAGTCAATTCAACCTTTTTTTTTGAAGTGCCATGATTACGGAATTACCAAAGCAGGGGTAATTGTTGTCGGGGGATTGTTGTGCTGTAAGTGGACGTATCCATCACTTTTATGTATTGGAGCTCCGAGGCAGAAATCTGGGCCCTCGCTTTAAGTCCCGACTCCTTAATCTCATGGTGTATACAAAGTATGGAACAAATTCAATGTTTCTATCAGGAAAATGCACAGTTCTGCTGTTTATTCACTTGTGTATGTATGGCGATAGTATGACGTGTATTCTTCAGGATGCAGGAACCTGTGTTTTTCCCTACAAGGTCAACTATTTATCCAAGGGGGTCAAGGGTTCAGGTTAGAATTATGAATCCACACAAGTGCATTGGTACAACTTTACATGTTGAAGTCAAGTCAAATCGTCTTTATTATCAATTCTCTTTACTTAAACTTGTCCTACAAAGAATTTGAAATTACGTTTTCTTGCTTTTTCCCCATGCAGACTTAAGATAATAGGACATATAGACATTAAAGTGCAAGGACGAGACAACAGTAGACATATATAAATAGATATCAATGGTTTTATTTTGAAGGGTTTGCTGTTACACAGCAGAGTTAGAATGTTGGGGAAAATAAATCTAAAATTGTGTTTTACTACAGAACTAAGAAACACTAAAAACACTTTTAAAACAAGACCAAATTGACTCTGAAATAGAAAATATCTGCAATGCAAAGTTGAATGATATGAGTTCAAAGATCAATTATTTGTCATAAAATCCTAGAAAAGGACTCGACAACAGATGACATGTATAAGAACATAATTTAGTGACATGCTGACATAGGAGTAGTGGCATTGTGGCATAGTAATAAATAACAACAGGTAACATCTAAAAACGTTGTGTGTGTATATTAACATTGTTGTGTAGAATCTATGTTTCTCCCTTTTCTCTACAATGCTTTTATTTTGAAGGGTTCAGGTTATAATTATGATTGCACACAAGTGCTTAGGTACAACTTTACATGTTAAAGTCAAGTCGTCTTTATTGTCAATTTTCTTTACATGAACTGGCTCTACAAAGAAGTTGAAATTACGTTTCCCGTGACACATAGACATTAAAGTGCAGGGACTAGACAACAGTAGACATGTATAAGATAAATTCAGTGAGATGCTGACATAGAAGTAGTGGTATTGTGGCATAGCAATAAATAATAAAAAAAAAAACAACAGTTAAAATCTGAGTTTAAAAATGTGTGTGTGTGCATATATATTAGCGGTTTTATTTTGAAGGGTTCAGGTTATAATTCTGAATCCACTTAAGCGCATCGGTACAACTTTACATGTTAAAGTCAAGTCAACTTTATTATTATTATTATTTATTCATTAACATAATTTAGTGGCATAGTAATAAATGTGTGTTCCTCCATTTTCTCTACAATGCTTTTAATTTGAAATTCCGTTTCTATCTTTTTCCCATGCAGACGAACAGACATTAAAGTGCAAGGACTAAACAGATAAAATCTGAGCCTATTATTAGTATTTTTTCATTCTTATTATTTAGTGGTATTGTGGCATAGTAATGAAAAATAAATAACAATAGTTAAAATCTGAGCTTAAAAACATTGTGTGTGCATATATTAACATCGTTGTCTCTCTACAACGGTTTTATTTTGAAGGGTTCAGGTTAGAATCATGAACAAGTGCATCGGTACAACTTTACATGTTAAAGTCAAGTTGGCTTCATTATTATTATTTATTAATTTTTGAATTTTGTGGCATTTCGGCATAGTAATAAATAATAAATAACAGTTAAAATCTGTTATGTATATATATATATATATATATATATATATATATATATATATATATATATATATATATATATATATATATATATATATACATTGTTGTAGTAAAATCTGTGTTCCTCCCTTTTCTCTACAATGCTTTTAATTTGAAATTATGTTTCTAGCTTTTCCCATGCAGACACATAGACATTGAAGTGCAAGGACTAGACAACAGTAGACATGTATAAGAACATAATTTAGTGAGATGCTGACATAGAAGTAGTGGTATTGTGGCATAGTAATAAATAATAAATAACAGTTAAATTCTCAGCTTAAAAACATTGTGTGTGTGCATATGTTAACATCGTTGTCTCTCTACATCGGTTTTATTTTGAAGGGTTCAGGTTAGAATCATGAACAAGTGCATCAGTACAACTTTACATGTTATAACAAGTCAAGTCGGTCATTACTCATTATTATTATTATTAATATTCATTCATTCTTATTATTTAGAAGCATTGTGGCATAGTAATAAATGATAAATAACAACAGTTAAATTCTGTTATTTATATATATATTAACATTGTTGTAGTAAAACCCACGTTCATCCCTTTTTCTCCACCACTTCCACCTTCATCGACCTCATCACCGATCCGTTCACTTCCCCTCGCACTTTCACTACCGAAAAACTACCACACGGAGTTCTGATGAATATCGAACCCGGGAGGCGGCGTCATCACGCATGCAGATCCCAACCCCCCCGCCTCCTCCTCCCTGCACACGATTCACTTTTGATCAGCTCCTCTGGTGCAGCGGTGGATGGGAAGCGTTCAGGATGCTCCGCTCGCTGCTCGCCCGCCTGCCTCCGGGTGTATTAAACACCTCGCCTCCGCCGCGAGGATTGCATTTATGCAAAATGCATCAATAACCGGAAAAACTAAGAGGCCTTGTCAGGGACTGGAGGGGGGGGGGGTGTGCTCATTCCGGAGCTGCAATCATCCCGTAATCTGAGTATACATCAGGCCGCCGTGACACGGGAATTTCCCGCTCCTCCGCTCTCATTTTCGGAAGCAGTGATCACCCCCCCACCCCCCCCCACCCCCCCCCCACCCCTACACCCCAACGAAATGTATAAATAATTTTCGCTCAAACGTATTAACAGTCAAAATACGGGAATCCATCATGGCGGACGCCGGTCTTTTCGGGGGAAGCAATCAGGGGCCTCGGCGTGTGTTCTTTGTCTTTGGCGGCTGAGAGACAAGCTGCAGATTACCAGCGAGCCCTGCTTTGCATAATGGCGTCCCCCCCCGACACCCCCGCACCCCCCCGGTGCCGTTAAACTTTCCTGCCGATCCATTACGTTTACCGGGCCCCGGCTCCTCGCCTGTCTTTTAATATCATGCTTCCTTGAGAAGAAGATCTGGACGAGGGTTTAAAGACCTTTTTATTAAGGCGGGCGACGCTAGGTGGGGGGGTTGGGGTGGGGGGGGGCGCCATCCGTCTTCGCCAACTGGCAGACGCGTTTATGTTCCATGGACGGGTTATGTACCGCCATCTTAAAGAGCGAAAACTTGCCCTTTTTACCTCATTGGTGGGAAGACGAAAAAAAAAAAGGGGGAATTTTTGGGAGATGAGTTGGTGGATCCAAGGTTGCCAGGTCTGAAATGACCCGAGCAGCGGGCTGTGTGTGTGTGTGTGTGTGTGTGTGTGTCACCATAAACCATTGTTGATAAAAAGACAACTCTGGCACAATCCAGGCATAACACCATCTCATTAAAAGCACGGCAAAATATTCCCGTTTCTTTTTTTTCACGCCCTAGGATGAAAGCGGAGGCGGCCCAGCCGAGCCTGACGGGGACACGGGCCGCGCTTTTTATGTCGCGTCGTTTATCTGCCGTTTATATTTTCTATGACCGCATTGTCTCTTTTCCCGGGA
Source organism: Eupleurogrammus muticus (assembly GCA_036785175.1). NCBI lineage: Eukaryota > Metazoa > Chordata > Actinopteri > Scombriformes > Trichiuridae > Eupleurogrammus > Eupleurogrammus muticus. The sequence continues at coordinate 2,123,077 of JAYKQN010000027.1, read as the reverse complement.
ACCTCTGGAAAAACACACAGGCTGTAAAAAAAAAAAAAAAAAAAGAGCCACCTTTCCCGTCCGCCGTGGACCTTTCCGCGAACGCTAATGTTTTCGTAACAGTCGCGGCCTCTTAATGATCCACAAACACGCTGGATTTCTTTTCTAATAATTTGGTTTTTCCCCCCTAAGTGGCAGATGTGGGGGTGGGGGGGGGGGGGGGGGGGGTCAGGGAAGGTGGGAACCTTCAGGAAAAATAGGAGCGTAATGAAAGATTCGGAAAACGGCGTAAAGCCAGTGAGGGATGCCCTCATCGCCGGCGATAAAGCACAGCGAGGCAAGGCAAACAGCCATGGATCACAACCCTTTTCATTACGACAGTACGGGGTGGGGGGGGGGGGGGGTTATCCGCGCTTTTGCATTTCTCGCCATCAGCTTTAAATGTTAAAAAACCCAAACTTTGATGTAAAGTTCCATAATAAAAAGAATAATAATGGCTCTCCGTGTGGTTCCTGATTAATGGGTTGGATCTGGCGCCGCAGCCCGAGTTAAACTGAAAAATAAGACGAGATATTCACCGGATGAAGCGGCCGTTTGCAAACATGTTCAGGCGTCGGCTTCCTGCAGAACGGGATGTGGTCCAACATGTGGCCCTTGGCCCACTAGAGGGCCAATGTGTCACAATAAATAGATCAGAATTGCAAAGTCGGGGCTTGAAGGATTAAACGTTCAGGTTTGGATTAGTAAATGGTTTAAAACAACAATTAAAATCTGAGCTAAAAACATTGTGTGTGTGTGTGTGTGTGTGTATATATATATATTAACATTGATGTTTCGGTTTTATTTTGAAGGGTTCAGGTTAGAATCAAGAACAAGTGCATCAGTACAACTTTACATGTTATAACAAGTCAAGTCAGCCTCATTATTATTATTATTCATTAATTCTTATTATTCAGTGGCATAGTAATAAATCATAAATAACAACAGTTAAAATATGAGTTTAAAAACATTGTGTGTGTATATATTAACATTGATGTTTCGGTTTTATTTTGAAGGGTTCAGGTTAGAATCATGAACAGGCGCATCAGTACAACTTTACATGTTAAAGTCAAGTCAAGTCGACTTTATTATATATATATATATATATATATATATATATATATATATATATATATATATATATATATATATATATATTAACATTGTTGTAGTAAAATCCGTGTTCCTCCCTTTTCTCTACAATGTTGAATTTCACTTTTTTCCCCTTGTGTCATCTCATGTGTTTTTTCAAAGGTTAATTAATTAAAAATAATAATTATAAGGTATTTCTTTATGCTTTTATTTTTATGTTAGAATTTATTATGCTTCATTCCATTTCAGATCAAATTGCTCTGTTTTTGACCCATGAATTACACTAAGTTTAAAAAGATGATTTTTACCTTCTATGTAACTTGGAAAGAATAAACTAAGCAGCTTAAGAACATTAAATACACAAGTTAATAGTGTACATAATATATAGTCAAAATGCATAAACTGGTATAAATATCTACATTTATCTTAAATAAAACAACAAATTGGAAGCAAAGGAATTTAATCAAGAACAGATTCTTGGTTCTAGAGACCCAGAGTTGCCCAATACTCATTAAAGTAATATAATACCATTAGGATATATGATTTTACTTCTTCCTTGCAGATATAAAAATACTGTATATTCAGTCTTGTTTAGCACAAGCGGCTTTTTTAGAAATAAAAAACACACAACTCCTTCTCATGTAAAGCATATGTAAAGCTGTGTGTATGTGTGTGAATGTCAGTAAAGTGTTTATTATAACAACAGTCAGATGCTCAAAATAACATTAAATAGTTTATTTCCTGTTGAAATTCTTCCTCCTCTTCATATTAACCATCATAGGATTCCTTCATTATTACTGACAATGTAGGATTAGTAACAGAGGAAAAGGAAATCCTCAATTCAAGTCAATACCTTTCAAAATAACAGCCCAAATTAGCCTCATTTTGCAAAGTACTTGTTAATTTGAGTAACTCAGCCTGCTGAAGTCAGATAAAAATACTTTATTTAGTTTTGTAGTTGAGGTTTTCCAGTGCAATATATGAATAAAACTCAATAAAAACTCAATATAACTCTGGGTTTTTTGGATTTTATCAGGTTCAACATGACAAAATCGCAATTTTGCATGTTGCAAACTTTGTAAAATGATGATATATATTGATGCTGTAACAGGAACATTGTGTTTTACTGCAGATAAAATACTTTATTTAGTGTTGAAGCTCAGGTTTTCTGCATATAACTCAATGCTATCAGGGATTTTCTAACAGGCGAATCATTACAGCAAATGAAAAAACGTTCTCGGCTTTTTTTGTCTTTTTGCTCCTCTTCCTCCTCCTTCCTCTCCCCCCTCCGGCCCCCCCTGTGCAGACTTTAAGGGCAACAAGGAGTTATAGCTCGGTGAAGTGCAGTGGCAAAGCCCCGGAGATTCATAGACAGCCTCCATGATAAAGTCCAGTCGGGGAGAATCGCTACCGGTGCAATAACAGCGGGAGAGGGTCACAATAAAGTTTAGTTTAATGACAAGAACAAATAACTTTAACATTTGGCCGGGGCGCTGAACCCCTTTTCCCCGGGATCGCGTCTGATATATCAGCGGGCAACTGGCCGTGACCGCCGGCCGATTGTGCTCGCCACTTTTGGCGCTAGCGATGCATGCCGGGGAGCCCGTGGCAGGTGTCCATTTTATAGAGTTATTCAGTCGGAAAAAAACGCCGGACACTGGCCGAGGCTGCAGGCCTGGCCCGGGGGTTATTGTTGCCGCACGGCTGACGTCTCCCAGGCCCCCCCCACCGCCCCCGCCGGTACGCCGCTATCTGGCGGCTAACGAGCGGCTAACGGCGACATCGGGGGGCTTGGCCGCGCTCCTGAGGACGGCGCCGCTCCGATGCTAATCGCCGCGACACCGAGCGGGAGAGGAATTACAGGCCACCAGCTGTTGGTCGGTTCAGGCCTCACACAAACCCTGCGTCAGCCCTTCTAGTCCTGTTCAGATCCAAAAACACACAGTTTTTGGCATATTGCTTTTTTTAATTTTTTTATTTTTATTTGGCTTAATTCGTGTATCATCCATTCATTGGTTCAAAGGTTTTTTTTTTTCAATTTTAGATTTTGTGCATCTTTCTCTCAGCCTCAACTTTTAGACATAGTTTGCACATGGAAGAATGGTGCGTATTATTTTTTGTGAAATATATTTGGATAGATAGTCTTAAACATCATTATTATATTATTATTAAAACTTACGGTGTTCTGTGGTGGTGTAGGGGGTAGTGTTCTTGCCTCATAAGCAGCAGACCCATGTTCAAGTTCTATTGTGAAGCATTTCTTTGCATCTATGCTACTATATATAAATATAAATATATATATAAAACAATAATCTATTGTATTTATAGTTTACAGTGACATAAATAGCGGATTTACGATTTCACAACACAGATTTACAGTGTAGTTCATCTCCCAATTATAACCTTGAGTAATCAATTCATATTTTGACCTAAAATATGTTATGGAAAAGTGAAAAAAGTGACATTTTACTAAAAAAACAAGGTATTATCTGCAAATATCTTACTTTGTTTGCCCAACATTTGAGTGTCTCATCATATAAAACTAAGAAAACCATCAAGCCTTCAGACTTTCACACCTGGGATCAGGTATTCAGCAAAAACTGCATTTTCTATATTGGGTACCGATAGTCCAGTATTGAGTAGAATTGTTTTATTCCATTTGCAGATATTTTATCCTATTTCATGTTTTCTTTTGTAAATGTGGGTCAATTTAATCTTGTTTTAAGAAAACAACACTACACTGCAAAAACTCTCGTTTTTGTTACAATTAGTCCAATATTAAGTAGAATTATCTTATTTCACTGTTAAATAATTCTTCATTTCATCTTGTTGCAGCTAAGTCAAGACTACTATTTTCTTAAAAAAGATCAAAATCAAGCTAAAACCTTCAAGTAAGTTAGATTATCTTCCCATTGAATGGGTTATTCTACTTCATATTTAAACAAAAGACAAATATTTTCACCTCATAGCGTGGTATGTTTGTTTAAAAAATTACTAAATGATGAACTGTTTATTATCCAGACCGTTACAGACGGGCTTCCTTTGACTTTTTTTTTTTTTTAATTAATCGACTAATCATTTGTATAATTAAATTAAGTGGACACGTGTTAGCAGGAGCACTTTTATGTACAAAGGAGAGGGAGAAGAAAAAGAAGCAGCCATTCACCATCCCAGCTGTTCCGTCTTACATCAACACGTTAACAGCACGAACATGCGATGAGAAAAATCTGGGCATCATAACAATATTCAATTTACGGCCACAGCACCCGGTGACAAGCTACTTTAGTCCCGGTGAATAATGAGCGGCGGTCGCCCCCCCCAGGACCCCCGGGGGTCTGGCGGGCAGCTGCTGGTCTGGGCTGGATCGGGGGGTCCGGGCCGGCAGCCATATTGTAAAAACCAGCGGGTGATGAAGCCGTGGGGAGACGGGTAATGGGAAAACAGAAACCGTGTGCACCGGGTCATTTTTCTCACACCTAAAGCCTGGATGTGGAGTGTTTAACTGCTGGAGTCGGGAGATAAATGTCACGATGGTAACGTTTAGGAGAGAAAACAAAGGCAATTTCAGCTTTTGTGCATCTCTTCATAAATCATGGATCATCATCTGAATGTTTGTCAGATGAACCTCAACTTTCAGATGTAGTTTGTTCATGGCACAATAAGGGGTTTCCTTAGTCAAAACATCATTAACACATCATTAACATTACAAACTTCCAAAAAAAAGTGAAAAATGATCATTCATTTTACTAAAAAACAAGGTATTATCTTCAAATGTCTTACTTTGTTTGCAAAACATTGTAATGTCTCGTCATATAAAACTAAGAAAAAATCTGTATTGGGTACCGATAGTCCAGAATTGAGTAGAATTATTTTATTCCATTTGCAAGTATTTTATCTTATTTCATGTTTTTTCCTAATTTGAGTCACTTTAATCATGTTTTAAGAAAACAAGACTACACTGCAAAAAATGAAACCCTAAGGTGAAAATGTCTTGTTTTTGGTACAATTAGTATAATATTCAATCAAATTGGTGGTGTAGGGGGTAGTGTTCTTGCCTCATAAGCAGCAGACACGTGTTTTGAGTCCTAGCTGAAGCATTTATAATAAGATAAGAAAAGATAATCTTTTATTCGTCCAAAAGTGAGGAAATTGTATTACCAATTTTTGTCAGTTCTTGTGCATCTCTCTATAAATCAATGATCATCCTGAATGTTTGTCAGATGAACCTCAACTTTCAGATATAGTTTGTTCATGGCACAATATGGGGTATCCTTAGTCAAAACATCATTAATATATTATTATCATTAAAAACTACCAGTTAAATAGGCGTGGTGTAGGGGGTAGTGTTCTTGCCTCATAAGCAGCAGACCCGTCCTAGATGAAGCATTTAGGATAAAATAATACTTTATTTATCCAACAGTGGGGAAATTGCATTAACAACAGCAGCAGGGACAGAGAAATGCAAGAAAATAAACGTTGCATACAGAATATATTATAATAATAATATAATATAAATACATTTTAAAATAACATTTATAGAATAATGATATAATATCGGATATATTATAGGATAGCACTGGATCTATTTTCTCACACCTAAAGCTAGATGGTAGAGTGTTTAACTACTATAGTTGGGTGATAGATATCATGATGGTAATGTTTAGGAGAGAAAATTAAGGGAAAAGGCTTTTTTTTCCAATTTCACTTTTTGCGCAATTCTCTTTAAATCAAGAATCATACTCTCATATTTCACTAAATGTTTGTCAGATCAACCTCAACTTTCAGATATAGTTTGTTCCTAGCACCATAAGGGGAATCCTTATTCAAAACATCAATAATAATATATTCATTATTATTAATTTGACTTGAAGACTTCCAGTCAAACAGGTGTAGTGTAGGTGTAGGGGGTTGTGTTCTTGCCTCATAAGCAGCAGACGCGTGTTTGAGACCTAGCTGAAGCATTTAAGATAAGATAAGATAATCCTTTATTTGTCCAACGGTGGGGAAATTTAGCAGTGTTTGCATCTATGCCACAATATGTATGTGTGTATATATGTATGTATATATAGAATAATGGAAAATGAATTCAAATTTCTATTACCTGAAGTTCTTACTAGTGTGTTAGTGTCTTTTTTTGTGCCCTCTTCCCTCCTGTCGGTTATTTGTCGCCACATTTCTGGTTTACACGGCCTGAAAAGACCCTTTCATGGCGGCCATTGTCACACTCAGGCCTCCGTATGCAGATCCAGTACAACCCCCCCCCTCCCCAAAAGAAAAAAAAAAGAACATGGTAGACAAAGTGAGGACAGGCTCGTGACAAATGATCAACCTGATAATGGGCTGTAGGACACGCTTACCATGCTAACAACACGCCAGAACCCCCCCCCCACCCCTTGTTGAAAACAAACAATGCGCTTCCAATCTATCACCGCCGATCCGTGTCGTCGTTACCCCCCCGACGGGCCGCTGCCGACATCAACATGACAATGACGGCGATGGCGGCGCCGCATTAGCACGACGGATTATTATTATCACAGAGGACGTGGCACGGAGCGCTGGTGTGGCCGGAGTGGAGGGTGGCGAGCAAACAAACGGATTTATGTCGCGTTTGGGGGGGGGGGCGACTTGGCGTAGAAGAGTGTGTGTGTGTGTGTGTGTGTGTGTTGGAAAGCGTTGCAGGTGAAATGTTGTGCTAATTCCGTACAGGTTGGGCTAATGTCAAGCCCCCGGGTCCCGTTCCGTTGGCAGGCTGATTGGTGATTAGAGATGTAATTAAGAGCAGCTTTGACACAGGCACTGTCCTCCAGCTCCTTTGTCACCCCCCCACCCTCTTCACACACACACACACACACACACACACACACACACTGCAGAGCCGCCCCCCCCCCCCCTTCCCCCCGGGGCCACTTCCCATCACCGTTTATGGCGCTTCCTCCATTATCCGACAACAAAAGGAGTCCTCGGAACACACAAAAGCGCGACCAGCTGCGAGCTCAACATGGCGGGGGGGGGGGGACGACACACACACACACACACACACACACACACAGCCCCTCTCCAGCGACAATAAAAAGAAACTTGAGTTTAAACAAAAAAAGTTACACCATATTTGCTCAGACTAACTATGATGAAAGGCAATGAAGACAAGGGCTCCTCATGTAGGTATCAATATAAATATTACTGGAAGGTCAATTAATATGTAAATTAACTCCTCCATTTAATTAGCTATTTAACTATTTTCCAAGGCATGGACATATTAAATCATGCTTAAAGACCCCTCTAACTAGCCTCCTGACAATAGTGCCAGGGAGTCGTGGGCTCATAAACTACCGGCTTGACCTATAAAGAGCCCCGAGTCTGCTAATTCCATCTCAGCCTAATTTTATGACTTGCATAAAATAACCATAGTGCAGCTTTGTAGCTGTAAAGAGGATATGGGTAATAAAACGGGAGCCGGGGAAAGCATCAGAAATCTCCTCTTCACTAGTGTCCTCATTTATTATTCTATTATTCTTTGCAGGGTGCCGGGCTCATGTGAAAGACAAATGACCTTATTATATTAAATAATTTGTGAGGATATTAACCGTTAATCACACATAAACAGCATTTAAAAGGTATTGATTTCCCGGCGCTCTCAACAGCTTGTTAAATTTACGTCCAATAACATGATAATAGATAATCAGGTGAGTGATATCCGCCGCTAGGTAACGGCGTCCGTGACCCTGACGCCGCCGTATATCTCGGGCCCGGGTTCGCCGCGACCTTCCGGCAGGTATTTGACCTTGAGCCGGTCCACGGGGACTGACAACATCTGTCGGGGGGGGGGGGGGGGCTCGTTTCGGGCTAGTAGCTCATGTCGCTCTGGAGGTTTTCTATAAAAACGAACGGAACTTGACGATTTTTTTTTCATACTGATTAGTCTTGTTTTCTCGTAATTGACACAAATCAAGAAATAATCTGCCAGTGGTGCAAGATAATAACAAGGTTGTTAATTCTGATATAGATGAAGTTTTCAAGCTAAAACGCAACTTCTACAGTAATATTTTACTGCTTTATTCTTATCGGTAAAACATACTTAAAGTATGAAGAGTGAATGTTCTCATTATGCATGTTGACTGTTATATTAGTATAATAAATGAAAAAATGAACTAAACTGCCAAATTTGACAAATTTTTTAATTCAGATCAACTTGTGAGAAAAATTTATCATTAAAGTGCAGCAACAGAAAATTAAAAAGCAAAAATGGATGAACTTTTCAAGCTAAAACGCAACTTCTCTTGTATTATTTTGCAGCTTAATTTAGTTTTTATACGTCAAAAAGATGCTTTACTTTAGTTAAGGCAAAATAATTTGATTAAAAATCTTTCTTAAGTAAAAGTGCATCAGTAAAACATACTTATAATTATATAGTATAAAGAGTAAATGTACTCATTATGCCTGTTATATAACGGTTTTGAAAATGAAATGAATTGTAATGATTTTTTAATTCAGATCAACTTGAGAGAAAAATTTATCATTAAAGTGCATCAACAGAAAATTAAAAAGCAAAAATGGATGAACTTTTCAAGCTAAAACGCAACTTCTCTTGTATTATTTTACAGCTTTATTCCGTTTTTATACGTCAAAAAGATGCTTTACTTTAGTAAAAATGGAAATAACTTGATGACAAGCAAAAGTCCTGAAAAAGTATAATGAGTAAATGTGCTCATTATGCCTGTTATATTAGTATATTATATTATTTGCTTTTAAAAAAGAGAGAAAAAACAAAACGAACCGAACTTGCGAAATTTTCTTAATTCTGATGAACTAGTGCGCAAAACTTTTCATAATTAAAGTGCATCACAGAAATTTAACAAGCAAAAATGAATGAACTTTTCAAGCTACAACACAACTTCTACAGTAATATTTTACCGCTTTATTCCGAGTAATTCTTGAGTAAAAGTCTAAATAACCAGTTATCAGTATGAAGAGTGAATGTTCTCATTATGCCTGTTGACTATTATATTAGTGTAGTAAATAAAAAATTAACCAAATTGGACGATTTTTTAAAATTCAGATCAACTTGTGAGAAAAATGTATAATTAAAGTGCATCAACAGAAAATTAACAAGCAAAAATGGATGAACTTTTCAAGCTAAAACGCAACTTCTACAGTAATATTTTACCGCTTTATTCTTATCGGTAAAACATACTTAAAGTATAAAGAGTGAATGTTCTCATTATGCATGTTGACTGTTATATTAGTATAATAAATGAAAAAATGAACTAAACTGCCAAATTTGACAAATTTTTTAATTCAGATCAACTTGTGAGAAAAATTTATCATTAAAGTGCATCAACAAAAAATTACTAAGCAAAAATGGATGAACTTTTCAAGCTAAAACGCGACTTCTCTTGTATTATTTTACAGCTTTATTCCGTTTTTATACGTCAAAAAGATGCTTTACTTTAGTAAAAATGGAAATAACTTGATGACAAGCAAAAGTCCTGAAAAAGTATAATGAGTAAATGTGCTCATTATGCCTGTTATATTAGTATATTATATTATTTGCTTTTAAAAAAGAAAGGAAAAAACAAAACGAACCGAACTTGCAGAATTTTTCTTAATTCGATGAACTAGTGCGCAAAATTTTCATGATTAAAGTGCATCACAGAAATATAACAAGCAAAAATGAATGAACTTTTCAAGCTAAAACACAACTTCTACAGTAATATTTTACCGCTTTATTCCGAGTAATTCTTGAGTAAAAGTCTAAATAACCAGTTATCAGTATGAAGAGTGAATGTTCTCATTATGCCTGTTGACTATTATATTAGTGTAGTAAATGAAAAAATTAACCAAATTTGACGATTTTTTAAAATTCAGATCAACTTGTGAGAAAAATTTATCATTAAAGTGCATCAACAGAAAATTAACAAGCAAAAATGGATGAACTTTTCAAGCTAAAACGCGACTTCTCTTGTATTATTTTACAGCTTAATTCAGTTTTTATACGTCAAAAAGATGCTTTACTTTAGCAAAAGGCAAAATAATTGGACGACAAGCAAAAGTCTAGAATTCAAAAACTTTCTTAAGTAAAAGTGCATCAGTAAAACATACTTATAATTATATAGTTTAAAGATTAAATGTACTCATTATGCCTGTTATATTAGTATATTATATTATTTGCTTTAAAAAAAAAAAGGAAAAAACAAAACGAACCAAACTTGCAGCAACAGAAAATTAACAAGCAAAAATGGAAAAACTGTATTATTTTACCGCTTAATTTAGTTTTTATACGTCAAAAAGACGCTTTACTTTAGCAAAAGACAACAACGACAAGGCAAGGAAAAGTCCTCAATTCCAAATCTTTTTAGGGTAAAAGTGCATCAGTAAAACATACTTAAAGTATAAAGAGTAAATGTACTTATTATGCCTGTTTTATTAATATATTGTTTGCTTTTAAAAAAAAAAAAAAAAAAAAAAAAACTTGCAGAATTTTTTTAATTCTGATGAACTCGTGCGCAAAATATTTTATAATTAAAGTGCATCAACAGAAAATTAACAAGCAAAAATGGATGAACTTTTCAAGCTAAAACGTGACGTCTCCTGTATTATTATGCAGATTTATTCTGTTTTATATATCAGCAATGGAAAAAAAAGATGCTTTACTTTAGTGAAAGTAAAAATAACTCAACAACAAGCAAAAGTCCTGAATTGAAAATCTTAGTAAAACTTACGTAAAGTCTGAGCAGTAAACGTTCTCATTACGCCTGTTGACCGTTATATTAGTGTAGTATATTATACTGTTTGGTTTTATCACAAGAGCATTTTGATGTTGTGGTTAATCAGTGTGAAGTTCATTTAAATACCATAAATATATTTATAATACGTGTTTTATATCAAATCTACATCTTAAAGTAAGTAAAGCTGGTAAATACCAGGTCAATTTATCTTGTTTTTCGTAGCATTAGTCCAATATTGAGCAGAATCATCTCATTACGTCACAGATTATTTAACTAATGTAAAGATTTTCCTTGATTTTAGTCAATTTAATCTTTTTTTTAAAGAAAATATGTCTTTTTTTTCTTGAAACAAGATGAAATTGATGCAAATCAGGAAATTCTATGTCAGTGGTATAAGGTAATTCTACCTAATATTGGACCAATTGTACAAAAAATCTGTTTTTACAGTGTATGTGTGTGTTTCACATGTTAAAGACACATGTTTTTATGTCAAATCTTCACTTCAAAAGAAGCTAAGAAGTTAATAAGGTGAAGATATGATGTTTTTTTACAACTATTCCAATTATTCTAATAGCAGGTAATTTATCTTATTTTAAGTCATTTTAAGTCGTTTTTTCTTGCAACAAGATGAAATTAATGCAAATTAAGATAATTCTACTTAATATTGGACTAATTGTACCAAAAAACAAGATATTTTCACCGGTAAATTGCAATTATGTTTATTTATTTTGCAACTTTTGCTTCTTTTGCAGTGAAGATTTGACATTAAAACATGTAAAACACACAGATACGCTGCATAAACGGAAATCTGAACAGGTGAATATAACTTGTTTTCGGTACATTTAGTCAGATATTGAGTAGAAGGCAAATAATTTATCTTTTCTCAATTTTTTAAATTGACTTAAAAATAAAGTAAAATCATTAAATAAGTTAAATAATCTGTGACGTAATGAAATAATTCTGCTCAATATTGGACTAATGCTACGAAAAACAAGATATTTTTACCTGTTATTTTGCTTTATTTACTGTTAAGATGAATATTTGATATAAAAACACGTCTTTCGCACACACACACACACACACACACACACACACACACACACACACACACACACACACACACACACACACACACATGCAGATATGTATTATGAATATAACTCATCTTTCACATTTTTTTTCTTGATTTGAGTCGATTTGGTCGCATTTAGAAAAAACAAGACTAAAAAAAGACTAAAAAACATTATTTTCCTCTGAAATCGAGTGAAGTTCAAATACAAAGCGGCATCGAGTGGAAATACTCAAGTACAAGTACCTCTAAGGTGTACTCTAATGCAGTACTCTAGTAAACCAGTGACAAACTTCAGGATAAAACCCGATAACACACACACACACACACACACACACACACACACACACACACACACACACACACACACACACACACACACACACACACACCTGATCAGAGGGAACGCATCACTTCTGGTTTGGCAGCTGTATTCTGATCACTGTGATTACTTCCTGATGCACTTTACCCCCCCACCCCTCCCCTGTGTGTGTGTGTGTGTGTGTGTGTATTAATGTGTGTGTGTGTGTGTGTGTGTGATTTTCTACGTGTCTCCTGACTGCCCCGCAGACACCATTTAAGTTTTTTTTTATAAAAGTCCTCCAAGTTGCTGTTGGGGAAGCTGACTTGCCACAATAATAAATTTGGTGGTGGCGGTGGGGGTGGCATGCAAATCCGTCTGGCTCTGTGTGTCCCCCCGGGGGCCTCGGCGCCGCTCGCTGCTGCAGGAGGAAAATGAAGCCGCGACGCCGTCTCTACATCCCTCTCCTCTTCTCTCCTGGGCCTGAAGTTAATTCCGGCGGAGGGAGGCGAACAGGGTGTCGGCCCGGCCTCTCTCTCTCTCTCTGTCTCTCTCTCTCTTTCTCTCTCTCTCTTTCTCTCTTTCTCTCTTTCTCTTTTTTACCTGGGAGATGGATATGTGAGAGGATAGACTCACACTACCTGGCTGACACCGGCCCTCCTGATTCATTATGACAGGCCAATCTTTTATTAGCACCAGGGCTTCGTGTTCAAACCCCATCAGAGGATGGGGAGGAGGAAAAAAAAAAGAAGAAGAGAAGTGAAGAAGCTGAATTTTCTCTGGATGAATACAGCAGATTTATTATGCAGCGCCTCCTCCTCCTCCTCCTCCTCATCCTCCTCTTCCTCGACCCCCCACACAGAGGCAGGTAATTATCAGCCTCATGTTTTTGACAGGTCTGGTTAAGCAGGCTGTTATTTGACATCCGTGTTAACGCGGCGGATTGACAGATAAAAACCACACGTCTCTGCAAACGATTATTTTTACCCATAAAACATGCACTCTTGCCTCTTTTCTTTTTTTCTTTTTTTTCGTCTCCCCAGTGTACGTTTTTTTTTTTTTGCTATTACCATGAGATCCCAGGACGCTAAGCGAACACGAGGCTGGACGGTAGAGTAATTCAATTACGGCGTGGCGGTGCAGGCTTCGTTTTATCGCCGGCTTTTTCTGCTCCGTGAGCACATCCACAGCTAAATGAACATGACAGGCGATGGTCATCCACCCCCCCAAACCCCCCCAACCCAAACCCCCCACCCCACAGTGGTGCAACACTCTGAGGCCCAGAGGCTCCCCACAGTATTCATGAGGCATAAAACAATATTTTAATTTGCTCTAAAGGCATCATTTTGTTTTTTATAATGTGCTGCCGTACCAATGCTTTACAAAAAAATAAACTTTTACGTCGGATTTGCATGTGCAAGCTCAGTGTTCATGTTACCACCAGCGAGTATCAGGCCGTGCCGTCGTAAATCCACCGAGCCGTTCTCCATCCCTGACCTAATGTACCTTTAAGATGCCCTTGAATCCTAATAAATAAAGAGCAGACGCCAGCCGACCTTATATCTCCATTGTAGTTTTTTATGCTAACGCATCGTTTCGGGTCACGTCATAATAAAAAAAAAAAATGTCCTTAAATGTCATAATCTTTATCTTTTTGTCTGTATTTTGCACAAAATTAAAATCATAACGGGAAAAGATTTGGTTCAATGTGTAGATATAGAGATGAGAAACTATGAGGGGGCTTAATTAAATACCATAAGGTTTAGTGCAATAATAGTAAATTTAACAAATAGATGGTTTGTGGATGAACTGATTTGTGTTTGTGTGATTTAACAGGTAAATCTGACATGAAGTGTTAAATGCTGTTGTAACAGCAGAGGGGTGGAATGTAATCAGAATATCTATTGTTATGTATAAATGTTAATTTAATTGGAAGCCTGCTTAACAGGTCGTAGGGAGGCGATGTGTGATAACATATATATATATATATATATATATATATATATATATATAGGGGCAATTTACAGCACAATAATACAAAAAGCCTCAGGATTTTTTTTGTTTTCGTGCTATAAATGATAATAAATAAGGAACTTTACTACAACCACAAAGATATAAATACATCTACTACATGTGAGTTAGAATGAAAAGTAGTTAGAATATATTTTAAAAAATCAGCATCGCAGATCTGCAATGCAAAGTACAATTATTATTAAGATAGGAGTTCAAAAGTCAATTATTAGTCCATAAAACTTTAACAGGTTAAGCGTGTTCATAGTGGAATACAAATAAAATATATATATATTTTTTTTTTAACTGAAAACAAGACCAAACTGACCCAAGTCAAGAAAAAAACTTGAAATAAGATAATTATCTGCAATGCAAAGGTCAACAAATAATAAGATGAGAGTTCAAGGATCAGTTTTTGTCCATAAAATTATACAAATCATATTCCAGAACATAAAATCAGGAAAAAAAAACCTTGAAATAAGCTAATTTGTCTGCAATAAACGTTTATTATGTATAAGATAATTGTTCATAGATCAATTATTATTCCATAAAATGCTCAAAATCACTGAGGATCATTAAGAACATGAAGAATATTTTCTAAAAAGGAGATAATAAAGGAGCCAATTAAATAATCCCACAAACAGCTCCAATCTAAATAAATCTCTAAATAGTGGTTAGTTGCAGCTACTACTGATATTATATTAAACTATTTTATTATTGTATTGATGATGTGATATTGATGATATATATTGATGCTGTAACAGGAACAGATAAAATACTTTATTTAGTGTTAGTGAAGTTAACCATTGGAAACAGGCAGTGGAACAGATGTCTATGTTCTAATCAGACCTTCAACCAGGTGTTTCAACCATCCTAATGTGCAGCTCCATCTGAATGATGATTAATGATCAGACTCATTCCAACAAATAGTCACCGACGAGCAAACCCCCCGTGGTGTGAGAAACAATTTCATGTGGCTTGACCCGTCTTAACATGAACGCTGCTAATAAAAATATAAAAATGTCAATGCCCAAACAATTCCGACAAGGTTACTCTACCATGCATGAGAGCTGAGATGTGCATTTAGTGCGTCTGCATTTTAACAATAGAACCATGATTGGGGACTTTTATTCAAATCATAAATAGACGCCTTCCATCGTCTGTTTTAGCTGTTCTGAGAGCTGAAATTCTATTTGGAGAGGATGAAAATGTCATTTCTAGGAACATTATCACTATTTTAAAGCATTTTAAAGTCCAATTTTTCTATGTTACACATATAAAAATTGTTAATATCATTGGATTTTGTTATGTTAAATGGTTGCCAGAAATCAGTTTATCTAATATTTATCTATTAATCTATATATATATCTATAAATTCATCCATAGTTTTTTGTGTGGATAGTACTTATATTTTTCAGTATTTGCAGAGTAATTATTTTGAGTAAAATTTACTCAAATTTTTCTACTTAAATAGAATGAAATTACTTCTACTTCTTAATTCTGGTCCTATGGTTTAACTCCTACAAATTTAAGTTAAATCCAATCTAATTAAACTTTTCGCTGTTTTTCTGTATTTTTCACCTTCATTGAATTCACCATGGGCGGCACGGTGGAGCAGTGGGTAGTGCTGTTGCCTCACAGCAAGAAGGTCGCAGGTTCAAGACCTCCTTGGGCCTGGGTCTGGGACCTTTCTGTGTGGAGTTTGCATGTTCTCCCCGTGTCTGCGTGGGTTTTCACCGGGTACTCCGGCTTCCTCCCACAGTCCAAAAACATGCTCAGGTTAATTGGCAACTCTAAATTGCCCGTAGGTGTGAGTGTGTGAGTGAATGGTGTGTGTGCCCCACGATTGGCTGGCGACCATCTGGGGTGTATCCCTGCCTCTCGCCGTAACGCGCTGGGATAGGCTCCAGCAGACCCCTGCGACCCTAATGAGGAATAAGCAGGATAGACAATGACTGACTGACTGAATTCACCATTCAATTATTTTGCATTTCTGCACATGTGCAGAAGATGGAGATAAAATTGTCTTACTTTTAATTGAGTTAGTTTGTTTTTTAAGGAAAATCTATGAACAAACCAGACCAAAAAAACATCTATTTTTTCCCAGTGTACCAATAGGCTATAAAAGACGTTTTACAATGTAATATCACCATTTATCCTCTAATATAGATAACCCAGGAACAGTTAGCGTTCAATCATATATACATTTTTTTATATAGAATTTCCTGACTGGGCCTTTCCACAGCCGACAGCTGTCTAGTCACTTCAAACAAAATGAGAATTTCTTAGTCAAAGCCGTCCAAAGGGAGCCAACGCCCCCCCAATGCCCCCCCACCCCGACCGCCGAACTCACAACGGATTTGCGAGTCGGCTTTGAGCCCCATCGCGGTCTTTCAAAAGCAATGCCTCTGTAAAATAAGCCGAGCCCGTGTATGACAGCGAGCTGGCTGCAGCCCGTAGGCCGTCTGGTTCCGTGACTTTGTTGGTGGATGGATGATGTGGATTGATGTCAGGAGGAGGGAGGAGGGGGGTGCGAGGGGGGGTAAACTGTATTGATCCTGATCCATTCTCATTTTTGTAAGCGGACGGGCATTTCACGCCGTGTTTGGGTTCCTTCTGGATGGCCCCTGACAGCCTCTGCAGAGCCCTGTCAGAGACTATTTGACAAGGGCTGGACGAGGGTGGGAGGAGGAGGAGGGTTGGGTGGAAGGGATGGAGTGATGTAGGAGGAGGAGGAGGAGGAGGAGGAGGGTATCCGTTCAGCCCGGTGCCGGTGACAGTCGCCTCTGCCTCGGAATCAATTCCTTTTGTTTACAGACCATTTCACAGCCCTTTACCTGTAACATCACTTGTGTCAGTCCCATTAATACCCTCCAGATATATAATGGTTGAATTAACATAATGGCTGAAGCGAGAGCCCCGGACTGTGAACGCGCGGCAAAATGTCAACATCTTCTCTTCACCAAGCCAATTAGAGGCCATTAACGGGCCCGCTTGGCTGTAAACATCATCAAAGTTAAAGACAATTCCGAGCAGCATCCCTCCAACCCCCTTTTTTCCACCGTTTGCAATAGACGGGCCATAGAAACTGAAATGTTAGTACACAGTCGGCCAGATTAGACTGGTGCTGGTTCATCTTCAGTCCGCTGGGGTATTCAGCCTTAAAGGTAAATTGCTGCCTTTTGTTTTAACTCTGTCTGCCTTACTTTACCTGTGCAGTGATATTGATGAATCTAAACCTGAGCTGGATACGTGATATCACCCCAGTTTTTAACGAATAATAATAATAATTATCTATTATCTATAAAGCTGTGTGTCTGTTCCTCTCGTATCTTTCTGACTGTTTGTCAGATCAACCTCAGATTTTAAGATATAACTTGTCCATTGCACAATAATGTGCATCCTTTTTTGAAAGATGTTCAAAACATCATTATTATCATTAAAAGTTCCAAAGATTTACAAATCATAGCAGAATCCTGCCGCAGCACTTTTTTTTTTGCAGTGTAAAGCTCCGCATCACGGCTCCTCCTCATGTTGCTTCCCGGCGCTTTCATCATAATTCCAAGCTTTTTTTCTTTAATGTACGTAATGAAAGTTTTGTAATGTCTACGCTACCAACATTCATAAGAAAAGTTCATGGGGAGAATCACACTCTACACACTAGCTGCAGCGTCCTACTCCAAGGCGCGTTCACAGACCCTCAGGAAATCCCAGCGCTATCACCTAATAGAACAGAATCTGGGCCTTTATGAGTTTGTATGTTAATGCCATGTTTAGTCACATTTTTTACTGCTTATCTCCACACAAATATCCACATTATAGCCTTTTATGGATGGATAATTCATACTGTGACTGAACATGATCTGAAAATATTCATATTCATTGCATGTTCTTTCACATTTTGAAACCTAGGATACATTAACAGCAGGTTACAGGTTAACATCTCGATTTACTCTCTGTAGGATACTTCACTATTTTTCCTTATTCTCTTGGTATATTACAATTTCCTCTTCTTTGCCTTTTCATCCTCTGTCTTTCTTGATGGTAGAAATTCAAACTTTGACTGATGATGCAGCCTCTTACGTTGCAGCCTCTGATTTATTATAATGTCTAAAAATACACCTTCAGTCTCAGTAACATCGTGAGTGTTTTACTTCCACTTTTTAACTGTAGGAGTCAAATATATGAGCATCTGCGTCCTGTGGGTCCACATTGATGTCTTTAGGTCGACTTTATGCATTCGATTTTTCTGCTTTGTGTTAGTACTTTTACTTACAATGAACCAACAAGACCAGATTATCTGCAAAAAATAATAAATAATATTGATCTTTATTTGGTATAGCACCTTTCCTAAAGCGGTTACAAAGTGCATGTTCAGATAAATTATAAAATATAGACATAATGAAAATTATCAACAACTTTAAATAAGGAATGCTAATATATAATAACACCAATAACCAGTGGAACCAATGATTAGTGATCTGTTAATCATATATTTATTTAAACTAATTTTTCGTTTTACATTTTCTTGTACTATTGTGAATTATTACGAATCATTAATTTGCTTATTGATACTGTTTTAATTGCACATTTGAAAGAATATATTTATTATTTATAATATTAGAGAACTAATATGAGTCAAGCAGGCATTCATGAAATTATGATATTTTTTTTATTTCCAGTTTTGTCTATGAGAGCAAAAAAAAAAAAAACTCGCCAAAGGTTACACAGTAGATTAAATAATATTTGCATTATTTTGCATATTAAAATCATAAAACACACACACACAGTGCAGTGGAGACAAAAAGGTAGGCAGGTGTTCTCAGACCATTGGTTCCAACATGTGTTTAGCATGCTCCGAGAGAATTTTATGAATTCAAATGCATATTTAGTGTTGCCCGATTAACTTTTTTCCAATTAAGTGTTCCAAACGATCTGCTCAATTGCGCAGAGTCTTTAGACAGCTGGTGTTCTTGCATATGCTAGCAAATTAGTGATGGGATAATGAAATGAATATAATGGAAACAGTTTTAAGATAAACACGAGTAAGTTAAATTACGCCTCAAACATGCAGAGAAACACCACTCACACAGTGCAACTTTAATTCTCCAATTGAACTTCTGCACATTTACAGATGGAATAAAACAACAGGCACAATGTGAACAGATACAATATCATCACCCTGTTAAAATAATGGCCTAAGTAATTATTTGACTAAAGTGAGTTTTTATCTTAAATCATCTCTTAATGATGTTGCCACATCTGGTAAAATAACTTTAATCCTGAGTTAAAGGATCAGACTCTTAATGTCCTTTAGAACAATGGACATTTTACTTAGTACATTTTATATTTTGCTTAAGTCTATTTTTTTGCCCAAATCAGGATAATCAGCTTTCATGATTGTTTGAGAAGCTCTAAACATGATTCTAGAATCAATTTCCACTGTTCAATAACAAAGGCTTTAGGCTATAATGTTTTATAGTAATTTAGTCTAAATTTCACAAGTTATACTTTAATAATAATTTAATATAAAGTGATGTACATATCAATAAATCTGCAGCCAAATCTGCAGAAATAAACGAAGTTCTAGGATCTTCATCATTAAACATGTGTCATCTCGTAATTGTAAATTCTCCACATCTCAGGTTTCTAAAAGTCAAAACTGGATGTTGATGAGTTACATTCAATAAAAAAACAGGAAAGAAGAACCTGGGAAAGTGATGAAAAAGGGACAAACTGACATTAGTTTAATTTAACTCCAGGTAATGTCAGTTTTTTGGGGGATAGTAGATGCTAAAATGCAGCATCATGAATGTCAAACTGTACGCTGATGATATCCTGTTATATTTTTACTTTGAACCTGATGAGATAGACACATTTTCTGTATTAAACAACTGTTTAAATGAAATCAGCAACTGGATGGGAAATTATATCCTTCATTTAAGTCATTAAAACTGTCAAAAAAAAACAGGCAAAGAAGAACCTGGGAAAAAAACTGACATTAGTTTAATTTAACTTTAGAGTTTTTACTATGGAATGAGAGGACAGTTTAATCCAGGTTTTAAGTTGAATAAATAAAATGATCCATAAATAGAATATTCTCTCCCTTTGATAGAGAAAGACATGCTATTGTTTTAATAGGGTGACTAATATTGAATATCAGAAACAAAGTGTAGGTATCCAACACACACACACACACACACACATAGAAAAAGTAATACTACTCCAGCCACAGCTATTAAGAATAAGATTCATGCACAAAGTGAAATAACCTGCTTTACGACTCTACAAGACACAATAGAGTTTGGATTTACACGGAGACATTTTTGCAGCGTGCTTACGCTCACACCACAGGTTGTGCCTTTAGCCCTTGGTCATCACATATAAACTGAGAGACAACAGTGCTCGTGTTAAGTAAAGGCCTTGAAAGTATTGTCACAAAACTGCAGAGGCAAGCAAGGCCGAGAGACAACCGCTCCATACAACTTATCATCCCCCCCCCCCCGGCGCGGCCTTCAGGAACAGTTTGGAGAGCACCGGCCAAATTAAAGTTGGAGCTCTGGGACGGCAACAGAGTTTCTCAGCGTTACACAGCGGCTCGTCTGTCTGTGAAATGATTGACGGGAAGTTATTCCGAAGGTTTTAAAACGGGCTCTTTGCACATTTCTCCTGATTGTGATGTGTGGAAATGAGGCCTTGGTCTTTTTCCAGTCACAGAAACAAACGGCGCTTTATTTTTCTATAATAGTGATTTCAAGGCTTGCTTAGAAACATTCGCCGCCTTATATGTGTGTGTGGTAATTTAATGCATGATCCTAGTCATTTAAGGAAATTCTCCACCTCTAGAGAGTCCAGGGGTTTGGTTTAGGAAAAAATTGTAAATTATAAGTTTAAAGTATAAGATGTGATATAAAATCTAGATTTTTACAGTTAGGTGTGAAAAGGGGGCTTTTATTTTGAAAGACATGCGATTTATGAGGTCACATGACCAGTCCCTTTTTGACATGTGAGCATTATTGTCTCACAATTTCACCAAATTAAAATTTTTTTAGTATTTTTTTTTCCATTTAATATATGTTATAAGTTGTTTTTTTTCTAATATGGTAAAATAGATTTGTTGCTATATGGCAACAAAATGGAAATAAGGAAAATTCCTAGTTCAACAACCTAAGTCCAATTGATATACATAGCATGAAAATATCCTGAGACTATGTTTAAAACATTTTTTATACTGTATATATATAATTTAGGCCAATTTTGTTTTATGCAATAGGTCTAATGAACTGTTGCATGATCTCATACTATAACCAATGGTGGTCATTTTTAACTCTACTAGTTTACAACTTATGAATTTTAATCTTTTAATCTTTTGTTTGCCTGGCCTAGTTTGTGTTTTCTCTCTCTGGGCTGTAATAACAGCTCATGATCTCTGTGATATTACCTGATTAAATAGCGGTTCTATAAAGAGCAAATCCTGCCAGCCATCAGCGATATGTTTTTACAGAGATTATATATAAAAGCAGCTTTCACCAACTGTTTTTGCTCGTAACGTTAAAACCGAGTTTGCAGCCTCAAAAGTGTGTTTGTGATATAACTGAATAGTGTCACCAAGATGCAGCTTTTCAGTGAAGTACTGGATGAATATCGTTAGGTCAATAAATCACAACTTGTGGTTCGTTGTTATGATGAACGTGATTTTCTGCACCCGATAAATAGGACGATACACGCTGACTCCTGATTTATGATCACGTTTTATAACCCACTTACTTAGTTCATTATTACTATGAATAAGAAGATTAAACACATAACTATACTTTACACAGTTCAGAAAACACAAATTATTGGCTCGTTAAATCCATAAATTAGGTAATCCAACATTTTTAAATTTCTATTTATTTATTTATCTATTGATTTTGGTTCTTTCTCCCAAACATTAACAAGTTTCCTCTGTAACTGTTGTAAAATTCATTTTAATCTCTTTAAAAAAAATCACATTGAATTAAAAACATTTAACCATCGTTATTTTAGATGTTCCCCAGAATGACCAGATAATTACGCTGTAATTTGTGAAGTGTAAACCGTTATAATATTCTGTTCTTATGGCGCGTTTTGTCATTATGCAATCAAGATGAAATTCAGAATCCTATTAAATGTGATATTTAATTTATTCATTGAAGGAGCAATGTTTTGTAAGAGTGAAAATCCCACTCTGTAAAACCTTACTGTAATTATTTTATTACAGTAGAAGTACTGCACTACTACACTATTGTCTTTACTGGAAAATAGAAAATTAAATGCTGTGATTCCAGTTATATTTACAGTATTTGGTGATTAACTGTATTATAATACAGTGACTCTTTGACTACTGTGATTTTCTACAGTAATACTGTGATCTGATAAATAATTTAAGCTAATAAACACCCCAGCTGTTATTTGGTAATTTACAGTGAGTATAAGTGGGTATCCCAAAATAAAGTAAAAATACTGTAATATTTAACAAGTTAAAGTACAGTATCAGCAACTAACTAGTATTAGTAAAAGTGCTTGAGATATTAAATATGTTTAATATAAATTATAATATTGATACTGATGAATCTATGTATCGGCAGCGTTTTACTATCACAATTTCTTGTGGAGTTAATTAAAGTCACAATTTAAATCCAAGAGACTCTGAGATGATCATGCAATATTAAATTTGTTAAATATGAATTATAATATTGATACTGATTTATATATATATATATATATATATTGTATATATATATATATATATATATATATATATATATATATATATATATATATATATATATATATATATATATATATATATATATATCAGCATTTTACTATAACAATTTCTTTTTAGGAGTTTATAAAACAATATAAATCCAAGAGACTGAGACGATCATGTGTAAAAGAAAGCATAAAAAACTAAGTCCTGTTTTATAAATAGACATTTGCATTCATTTTTAAGAATCACAATGTAAAAATACTGTAATAGTCTTGTGTTTAAATTCCTACTTAAGTAAAAGTACAATATCAGCAACTAATTGAGTATTTATAAGTAATTTATAAACTGTGACTATATTAAATACTGTATATGTAAAGTATGTATAGAAGATTGGGTACCGTATGTAAAAATTTTAATACATAAGAGCCATTTAGATTAATTTTTAAGAACTTCTTTCTCATTGTTGCACCTTTTTTTCCAGTACTGGTGTTTTTTTATGTGTCTAAAACAAAAGTTTGGAGCAGCAGGAGTAAGTAGAATCTCCCTATTTGGCAGAAAAAGCCTTTGGGTGAAGGATTGAGGAACCACAACAAGTCTATGAAGATTCCAATGTTTTATAACTAAATTTCGAATGCAAATAGAAATAAAATATTTCACTGATCTGTTGAATGATTGAAACAACCTATTCGACGGCTGTTTTTTTGGTAATTTACAGTAACTTTACCGTGAATAACTTGCAATTATGTGGGTTATACCATAGAAAAAATGGGCCAGAATAAAACTTTTTATTCCCAAAGATTTGTATTTAGACATATATGTAACACTGGGCATTAGTGGTAAACATATTCCATATGTTCAGACATTAAGCCCCATAAGGATGAGTCTGAGGGAACCAAAGTTCTTGTTACACTGGTGTCACTGTGGGTTCTTATGGGTTAACATGTAAAATAACACAAACCACATCAAAATAATGGTAAGTCGCAGCCTTACCAGTGATATTATATTAAACTTTATTAATACTAGGGTTTGTAGCTGAGGTTTTCTTTGTGATTTTATGAATAAAACTCAATGCTGAACCTGTATCAGGAGGTTTAGGATCTTACCAGCGAAGGTTTCAGGATTCAAGGTGGTTCTCACTTCGCAAACTGCGTCGCATTCACTTCCCCGACACACTGTCCTGGCTGAATGTGTACAAATGGCCGCCGTGTGTTTCCCTAAAACTGATTTTTTCTGTTCCCTTCTCCTTTCCGTCCATCCTTCTCCGCGTCGCCTCGTAACAAATCGGCTCACGGCGGGGCCGGCGGGCCTCTAGCTCACGTCTGCATCAGGACGGCGGGGGCCCCGGACCGCGATGATAAGTCACCCAGCCAGCCCGGTGTTGTTGGGGGGGCTTTTTATACAAAAAGGCGAAGGAGGGAGGTGACTGATTGTGTTTTACAGAGAACATTATCACTCCCGCTCGACGCCGACAGAATCTCCCTCGCCCGAGAAATGGAGACGACCACCCGGACCCGGGGAGTATATGACTTGACTCACTGAAGCGCTAAGTCCAATTTGAAAGCCAAATTGTGAGGCTTAGAACAAAAGGAGAAGATGGGGGGGGAAGAGGGATGGGTACAGTTTGTGTGGTGATTTTTCTCCCTGACCAGTCCATATAATACCACCCTTTCTATTTGCTGCATTTTCTATAAATTCATAAAGGCACTGAAACAAATTGCCTTTGTCCGTACGTGCTCTGCATTTTTTTTTTTTTTGTTAAAGTGCACACGGAGGGAAAAACTGTCACTACTACATCAGGAAATTCTCATTCTACCACCTTATTTTTATTCCTTTTATTGCATAACGATTCCCTGACTGATTTTGTCAAAGCCAGGATGGATAAATCTATTCCTTATACTCCAGAATGCTTTTTAACTTAGATGTGAATGTTTTCAATTTAAAATATACAGCAATCTGTACATTTCCAGACCCACAGAACTAAATAAAACTAATATAATAAACTAATAATAATATTAATAAACTAAACTAATTAACACCCCAGCTGTTATTTGGTAATTTACGGCGAGTATAATGAGTACCTCACTGTATAAATAGTGTAATAATCCTGCATTTACCATCCTACTTACCTACACAATCTAGATACAATTTAGAATCCTATTAATTTTGATCAGCAAAGTGAAAACACAAACTCAAATTTCAGGTTGTGTGTCACGAGACGCTGCATAAAACCTTAAAATTGACATTAATTAGCTAAGAAAATTGTTGTAATTATCTTTTACAGTAGAAGTACTGCACTACTACACTATTGTGTCTTTACTGGAAAATAGAAAATTAAATGCTGTGATTCCTGTTATATTTACATATTTATTACAGTGACTCTTTGACTACTGTGATTTTCTACAGTAATACTGTGATGTGATAAGCAATTTAAGCTAATAAACACCCCAGCTGTTATTTGGTAATTTACAGTGAGTATAAGTGAGTACCCCAAAATAAAGTAAAAATACTGTAATAATCCTGCATTTAACATCCTACTAGTTAAAGTACAGTATCAGAAACGAACTTAGTTTAAGTATTAAAGTATTAAATATTAATTATAATATTGATACTGATGAATCTATGTATAGGCAGCGTTTTACTATCACAATTTCTTGTGGAGTTTATTAAAGTCACAATATTGATCTAAGAGACTCTGAGATGATCAAGCAATATTAAATTAGTTAAATATGAATTATAATATTGCTACTGATTTATATATATATATATATATATATATATATATATATATATATATATATATATATATATATATATATATATATCTGAGATGATCATATGTGATAAAAAAGCATAAAAAACCATATAAACTATATAAATAGATGTTTTCATTCATTTATAAGAACTTTTTTCTAATTGCACCTTTTTTAAGTCATGGTTTGCCTCTTTGAGTTTTATGGATCTAAAACAGAAGTTTGGAGAAATTTACAACTTACAACTCAGCGGAATGCTGTATGCAGGTGTATATTTTAATAAATAACCACCAGGTTTCAAATTAACACACAGTCTAATTCATTCATTTAAAAAAAAGCAAGAAAGATGACTGCATGTTTTACTTTTTCACCTTTATTAAAATCATTATTCTGCTCACATCATGTTGGTTAATATCGGTAATATTGATTAATTGACGATTAATATTAAAATATGACATGAAATCCAAACTTTCTGTGGTAAAATATGCAAAGGAAAACTCAAGAAAGCTGTGAGATGTTTATCTGCAGAACTGATGAAAAATGTGGATTATATGGTAGTAAACTGGTTTAATTTGAGTAAAATACCAAATTTTTCCAGTTTTTCTCCAGTTTTTTTTGGGATGAAGGAAATCTCTGGAGAAGCAGCCGCGATAGGTTTAACTGCAGAACTGTAATCCGATTACAGATTCTGATCACATCCTGATGTTTCCAGTAATGCTGAGCAAGTTTTTTTCTTATCAGCAAGGAATTAATCTCGTGTCCCAAATCGCCTCCTGGTCTCGAATAAAAACCCAGATCTGATAAGTGATTTAAACTAATAAACACCCCAGCTGTTATTTGGCGATTTACACTGAGTTTAAGTATGATGGATAATTATATCCCTTTTGGGAATCTAGATAACTTTTTATCTTAGTCTGATGATTTACAAAGAGGATTTATGCCAGATCATGGTTCTTTTCATGGTTTTTTATCGATTCTTTATGCGGATTAGCTGTGGATCCGGGTGAGTTGATCTCGCCTGATAAAAGATGCTGCTCTCTCTCTTTCTTTCTCTATCTCTTGCTCATTTTTCCAGCCCTAAACAAAGCTTACGCCGCCCCCCCCCCATGTAATCAGGCGAGAGTCTCAGGCTCTAATAGACTCACACCAGCTCCCTTATCAGCCAGGTGCAATCTGAGGCTGCCGCCTAACAAGGAATTAAACATTTTTCCATGCCGCTGCCAGCACTTTAATTGATTGATGCTAAAAGTTTGGAAAATAAAAGCCTGGTGCGTCGAGCGCGGCCCTGCCGGACCCCCCCCATCCCCATCCCCATCCCCCCCCACTAGACTGAGGGGTGGATTAGAAGTGGCAGCTCACATTTTCAGCATCAGCCGGGTCTGTCATGGCGTGGCCAGCCTGGATGTGTGTGTGAAGGTGTGTGAGCTGTGTGTGTGTGTGTGTGTGTGCATGGGGAGGGAGGGGGGAAGGGGGGGGGGGGGGGGGGGTGCCTGCCACTTCACATGGAGAGCAGCGGCTGAAAGACACATGTACTCGAAATAAGGGGAATCAATAGAACACTTAATGAACAATTAGGGGAACAGCTGTAGACCTGTCAGACAGCCATCTGTACACAGATCTGAGGAGAGGACCCCCCCCCGCCACCACCACCACTACCACCACCCTTTTTAAGCCTATCTGCATCCACCCCCCCCCCCTCCAACACCAAGCCAGAAGCAGGCCTCCATCTCCTTCCATTAGCGGGAGAAGCCGCTAAAGATATGGAAATAGCACAGGACATCCTTCAGGCTTGTGTGTGTGTGTCAAGGGGAGGGGTTTAGAGGTGGTGGTGGGGGGGTCGGGGGGGGTCGATAAATTTGACAATCCATGGCATTTAATTAAAATGGCCGCCGGAAGCTAGGCAGTTTGTTTTTCCCAGCCCGGCGTTTATTGCTCAAATGAATACCTGAGTGTATTCATAAGCACCTCAGCCCTTCAGAATGGGGGGGGGGGGGGGGGGGGGGGTGGAGCCGGGGAGGGGGGGGTTGGCTTTTTTAACTTTCAGTGCCCCGGACAGATGAAATTAATATCTCCACCCTCCTCCCTCCAACCCCTCTGACTTTTTTTTTTAATGTATTCTTGATGCATAAAGAGATATCTGCTGACAAATGAGCGGCTCGCACCCCCCCCCCACCACCACCACCACCACAGGCCCTGATTGGCCGCTGCCATGACAGCGGGCGACCTTACGTGCCAGTCAGCGCGAAAAATAGTCAACAGTCGAGACGCGACGGATCGCTTCAGCCTTCGCGCGGCGCCGCCGACGTTTCCTGACGTTCGGATCAGCGGCTCGTGACTGACTGAACGGAAAAAGTCTGATAATTGACCTCCGCTGAACTCCTTTATTAAAACTTCATTTAAAGAAGAACAACCCCGGGTGGCTCGGGGAACGTAATGGATCACGCGGGGAAATCCATTACAAGGCGCCGGGCCCGGGACCTGCTTAAAAATATATTTTTAGTACTGAAAATTAATGCGTTGGCGCGGGGCCACTGAATCATTTTAAATGTTCTTTTTTAGTATATTAGGTATATGTGTTGAGAAGGCCTATATTTCAACGGGGCCGCGGTGGGCCCAGGGGGGGCCAGAGTAATGGGCGTGTTAATTTATTCATGATTTCAGCCGGGTCGCTAGCCCTGTTTTTACCTCTCTCTGTGTGGTTGTTGTTGAAGTAGTGTTTTTCATAGCGGATGAAACTGTTTGCGTTGAAAATACGTTGCGTTTATTCGGTTTAAGGTGGAAACGCTGGGCTCCTTTATACGACTCTAACCCAGTCGGCTCCGTGTGGACAGGATATATTTAGGCCAAGCTCCATATATATATGTATTATATATCATCAACACCAGACAGTAGACCAGGGGTGTCAAAGTGGAATGGACATGGGGGCCAAATGAAAAATGTAGGAACAAGCCAAGGGCCGGACTGATCGAACGTTCATTGAAAATAAAATAATAAAATGACCGCATATAGTCTAGTGATCCCCATTAAACAGACTGAAACCCTAAAAATAATACCTATAACATATTAATAATTACTATATGATCAAATAAATAATTTGTTATGGCTCTGTTAGTAAATTTTAATTTTCAACAGAGACAAAATCTTTGTGTAAAAATCCCCAAAACATGAACATTAAATGAATGAAGCGTATTATTCAAGGCAGCATCAGTATTACTTCTCAGGGAAATAGCAAAAATGGCCTAAATTTACTTCAAATAAAAACATAATATCAGCAATTTTCTATAATTCACTCGATTGAAATATTTTCAAAGCAAATTGGATTGAAATACAATAATAAAGTGCAAAAAGCTATAAACATGAGGAAAAGGAAAAGTCACATGTGGTGTGAAAACAAGTAGTTCACTTCTAAACTTTAACTGAGTAAAAACTCTGAATACGTTGCACAGTAATGTTTTTTTTAAGCTGTGGCTGATACTTGGTGGTGTCTCTTCTTTTGAACAAGTTCATCAATGTTTTAATTCAGCGATCTCTTCTGTCTTGTCTCAGATTCTCTTTTATCACCACACAAAGTCACAGAGGTTCTCCAGCTCCCTCCGTGAACATGTACTCCGATTCCCACCCTGTTTTAAAAGTCCGTTTTGCCATTTTTTAAGGGTAGGCTATCTGAAACCTAACCGTTGAATTGTGGGAAATGTAGTGCGTTAGTGCGCGTAAAGTACCTGGATGCTGCTGCAGGCCAGTTCTAATAATAAATGTATATGATCCTGGGGGCCAGAAAAACCCTCTCCTTGGGCCTTGACTTTGACACCCCTGCATAGACCATAGATCTGTATTAATCTGCTACTTGCTTGTATTTTAAGGTTTTTTTTTTGTTTAAAAGGCCAAAACTCACCAAACTGGATAAATTCCACCTTATACAGGATGTGTCTTAAAGCCTTTGACACATCGGCACATCACGTCGTGTTGAGTTAATTTAATAAAAACCAGAGAAACTATTGGTCAATTCAAACCTAATAGGAGTTAGACGTGTTAAAAAAACAGAAATACAATATTTTAATACTAATACTTTCGTAATGTAAACTGTCATGTGGTTTAATCCTAAAAACTTGGAACCAGATAGTTTAACACATGCAATCAACTCGTTTATATTCTAGTTGTAGATTCATTATTTGAATTTTATCATTATTTTTAGGTTAAATCTGACATTTCCTTATAAAAGATCACACAAAAATAAGTACATAAATGGTACCAGTGGACGTTTAAAAGACGAGAAACCAACATGAAGACGCAATGAATGCCTCTTAAAACTGCATTTTATAAAGTTCCAACCATGATTTATCACTAACTATTGTAAGGCTGTAAATGACATACTTATAAGGATGTTTTGAGATTCTAGAGGCTTTTAACAGTAATAATAGGGTTTATATATTTATATATAAAGATGCTTTTCATTTTTTTCTTATTCTTTTTTCATATATATATATATTTTGGAAACTTTTCAAGTTTTCATCTTTCTTTTAGTTTCCTGTATGTGTTATCATCTATTTGCTTTGGCTTCAGCAGCATTTTTTTAGTAATTTCTTTATTTTTCAGTTATGGCACCATCTAAATAAAGCTGTTGATTTGACTCTATTTGCAGTTTTGTTTTACAGCACATAAAATAAAGAATATAAATAATATATTAAGTGAATAGGAATCATGGGACTTTTTAAACCAGTCAATCGAAGTCGATTCACTTTGAGAACAAAAACACGAGAATAAAAGTGTGTAAAGTGGAAAAAAAGGAATTATAAAAGTAAAACCATGTCACTTCTCTACACATCAATAATTCATAGTGATAAAACACACCAGAAAACACAGAACAACTCTTAACTAGTG